>VDFB02002142.1:0-23733 GCA_007258455.2 Sequoia sempervirens | reverse complement strand
TTGGTTGCTCCACCATCGTTCATTGATTTTATTCTCATTCTTCTTTCTCTTTGTCTTTGTCTCTCTTTTTCTTTATTTGCTTCAACTTCTTGAGGAGTCAATGCCTTTCTTCTCTTATTACGAAATTTATCTCCCATAATTATAAAATTCTCAAGCACAAATGAATGTTAATAGTGAAATACTTCAAAATATTGAATCCAAATTGGAAGTTGAATACCTATTACGGAAAAATTCTTCCTCTTGTGTTCCTCAAAACAAATAGAAAACTACCACAATTCCACTTTAAAAATTGTTTTCTTCATGCTTCCTTTGAAAAATTCAATCCGTATTGCAAATTTCACTTCAAAAATGGTGTAGATGATGCTCCCTTTGATAAAATCAACAAAAAATCAAATTGACCACCTATAAATACAATAACTTATGAAAAATAATTGATTTTTAGTGCTCTCGGCCATACATGTGAAGTTGCAAAGTTGCAGACTTGACAGTAATTGTGCATAGTGTTTTTAAATAATATAAACGGGATCCCGTCTATAAAACGGGATCCCGCTTATAATTAAACGGGATCCCGATTACCAAACAGGATCTTGTTTACTAATAAACGGGATCCCGCTCTATAATCGGGATCCCGTTCACTAAAATCGAGTGTGGGAGCCCTTGTAAAGGCAACAGGATCCCGTCTTATAAACGAGATCCTGTTACCTTTACAACGGTCGAAATGGAAACGGGATCCCGATTATAGCACGGGATCCCGTTTATTACTAAACAGGATCCTGTTTTATAATCGAGATCATGTTTTTTTAAATTTGAATTTTGTTTTGCATCGTGGGTGGGTTTTTGCCAAGGTTTTCGGTTCGGGAAAAGCTTTGGAAGTCCGAACCTAAGCCTTCAACCTGGTTTGACCTGCAAATTGAAGGCCCTAACAATGTCAAAGAAAAATATCGACTTTGGACATATGGCTGACGACCTTTTTTCAAAAAATTTCTGACGAAATTAAAACCCATTTTAGATCAAACAATGCAGATTCTAAATATGTAATTTATTTTGCAATTGAATTATTTTTTCTATTTTTCAATTAATTTCTAATAAAATTGGTCCATAAACTTTAAATATTAGAATTTTTTACTATTTTAATAACTTTTGATCAACATAACATTTTGACAAACGGATTGCACGAGAGAAAACTTCAGACAATTCTTTTCAATTTAAAAAAAAATTAAAAAAATGATAAGTTTAGGTCATCTTATGCATGTCGTATACAACGATTTTTCAAAACACAAATCTCCTAATAAAAATTAACAAAAAATATTCAATAAAAAATTACAAAAAATATCAAGAGCAAGGTTCAGTGAGTCATAAAACTTTTCCCAAAAGGATTTAGAAAAATACAATAATTTAAGTCAAAATATGGATGTCGTACACGTGCATGGTATGGTAAAAGAAAATGACTTTTAAACAGTGGTTTTTTGAAATGCCTATTGAAACTCAATTTGTACAATCTGGGTATTGAAATAAATTACATATTTGGAAACTAGACTTCGAGCACTACATTTTATGATTAGTGACTTTTTTAAAGATTTCATCTCTAAGTGCTTCAAATTTTAAGGTCAAATGTGTCAAATACTGAAAATCAGGGAAAACACTTCCACTTTTTGGCCAAAAAGTGGACTCAACTTCTTGCACACCCGTATAGAATGGAAGCCCTAAGCATTTAAAAATGCTTTATCAATTTCAAGTTCAATGCTCAATTTTCTTCTACTCTAATCTGCTTTCTTTTGCTCGATTCCAATGCTTAATTCCAATGTCAATCACAAGTGAACTCCCCTTGCACCAAGTCAACCAAGTAATGAAGAAATCTGCATTTAGGACATTTACGAAAAATTATGTCAAATCTTTAAGCAAAATATTGCAGCTGTCAACTTTTATCGAATCCACCCAATCTATCATAAGTGAATCAGAAACATAAGCTCCTTCCACCTGCTTGTCAGAAAATAGACACATATTTTGAACTTTCAGTCACAAGTGAGCCAGAAACATAAGCTCCTTCCACCTGCTTGTCAGAAAATAGACACATATTTCAAAAATAGTAGAAAGAGGATTTAATCTAATGTTTTTTCATAAGTGAATCAGAAACGTAAGCTCCTTCCACCCGCTTGTTAGAAAACAGACACATATAATTTTGAACTTTCTGTCACAAGTGAGTCAAAAATATAAGCTCCTTCCACCTGCTTGTCAGAAAACATACACATATTTTGAAAATAGCAGAAAGAGAATTTAATCTAATGTTCTGTCATAAGTGAATCAGAAACATAAGCTCCTTCCACTCGCTTGTCAGAAAATAGACACATATATTTTGAACTTTCTATCACAAGTGAGTCAGAAACATAAGCTCCTTTCGCCTGCTTGTCAGAAAATAGACACATATTTCAAAAACAACATAAAGAGAATTTAATCTAATGTTTTGTCATAAGTGAATTAGAAAATAGACATATATTTCAAACTTTATGTCACAAGTGAGTCAGAAACATAAGCTCCTTCTACCTGCTTGTCAAAAAATAGTTTCAAACTTTCTATAACAAGTGAATCAAAAACATGCCCTCCTTTTAGTGTCAAAATGTGAATGGTGATCCTAGACCTGCACAAACATGAGAAACAATCACACAATTAGTCCATTATGCAAGTTAAATCAACATTCCCCATAGAATTCATTTCAAATACACAAAATAAGAAATAAGTGAAGAACACAATAAAGAAAGCTATTAAATCCTATTTAATGCAAGAAAACCCTCAATCCCATGGGAATTGGTGCCATTTTGATGTGGAAAATGGCCCTTTCCCAGTCCCTTGTAAGGTTGAGTGATGATTTGATGAAAATTTGATACTCCTTGGTTGAATTCTTGCATAGCCTAGCTATGAAAATGTGAAGATGGATGAACAATGGATGAGAAAATTCAAAATCTAAAGATAATGTCTTTGCATGAAGTTGTGGATCCAAAATCCAAGTGAGACCCTCTTATTTATAGATGAGAGTAATGGAGGATGAGGAAAAATGGATGAATGTGGGATAAAAGACCAACCAATAGCATGAAGCCACTTGTCAACATGTGAGTGGACAAAGGTGGAGCACATTTTGGTCATTGTGCAATTAAATGCAATTAGGTGGAATTTCAAAATGGATGAAATGACATGTTGGAGGGAGGAGAAAATGAAGTTAATGCCACTTGGCTCAAGGAAAAAGGACATGTAAGAGGGTTTACATGTCTTGTTGGATGTACAAACCCTTTTGGAGGGATTTTTCAAACTTGGAGAATATTCCAACATTGATTCCTTTTTTAAAGTAATTGAGGATTTAATAAATCAATTGAAATGATTTTCATGAAAAAGTTGCAAAAGCTAGAGGATTGGAGTGATTAAGATTAAGATTAATCAGGATTTGATTAATTTAAAAGGAGGTTAGTTGATTTGACCATTTTGACTTAGACTTTTGGATTGAAATAAATCAAAATGAGAAGAAAATTATTAGACTTAATTAAATAAATATTTTGATTTATTTAACTAAAGGGGATGATGTTAGATAAAATAAAATAAATGTTAATTTATTTAATTTAAAAGAATGACTTAGAGATTTAATTAAATAAAATGAATTATTTAATTAAATAAAGACTATAGAAGCTAATTAAATAAAATTGATTTATTTAATTAACAGGAGATAATGACTTAATTAGATAAACTTGATTTATTTAATTAAGGGATGAAATGTGATGAATTTAATTGAATAAGGATTATTCAATTAAATGACTTAGCAAAGGAGATGATTCAGGACGAAGTGGTGTTAGTAAAATTAGGATCAGGTGTACGAGTACATTTTACGTGTCTACAACACCAACAATCAATAAATAATTTAAATAGTTATATATATTGGTTGCATTGAAAGGTGTATATATCAATTGATATGTATAGGTTTTAGATATTGTATTAAATTTTAATGTCTAGGATTTCTAAGTTGTAGACCATATATTAAATTTTGATGGTTTCTAGATTGTATGACATAAAATTTTATATACAACTTGATTATTGGTGTACATGTATCGTTTCTATTATATCATATGAAATATTACGCAAATTATTAGAAACCCTAAATATAGGTTTTAGGGTTTATAATTTATAGTTTAGGGCCTAGTGGTTATGATTTAAGGTGAATTGTTTTTATTCTACGTTGCTCTAGGTTTCATCTAAATGAACTTATGTTTAAAGTAGAAAAAAATAATGTAAATAGTGGAGAGCCACCTAAGGTCTCAAAACCCTTCTGGCTGATTCTCGTAAAGGGAGGAGGAAAAATGAAGGCGTTTATGATGTTTATTAATGTAAGTATACATTCTAATCTCCTATTTGCATTCACTAGATCACTAGTTGAAGAAATAAAAATTACCTTTTGGGAAGAAGAATATTAAAAGCTTTTGGGTAAACCCACAAAAGTGGTTTACAATTCGAATGAGGAAGGAAAACTTGTAGAAAATGACCCCATGCCAAAAAATTTCATTTTGGGGGTTCGAATGAACTCATTAGTTCGAACGAACCAAAAAAGGGTTTGGTCGAACCAAGGTTCGAACAAACCCATTTAATGCATGCACGGACAAAAATCAAATGAAAATCCCTTTTGGGAAGGGGGTTCGAATGAACCTTGGTTCACTCGAAACCTTGGGGGTTCGCTAGAACCCCCCTGGTTCTAGCGAACCCCCCTTTTCCCTGATTTTTGACCTTGTTCACAAAAAGAACCTAAATTTTTATGCTTCGAAGCTTGGGTTGAGGATAAAAATGGAGGAATCTTCACAAACCCAATTGGAATCAAGTAGTCCTTAGAACGAGCTATCCAACGAATATAATTTTAATGTGTTTTGGTTTTATTATGTATTTTTTTTTAGTTTTATTAAACATAGGTTTTTCATAAAAAATGAAGGTCTCTATTTTGCACATGTGGAAAAATAGTAGATTATCAAAAAAAAAATTGAAAAATATGAGTGCACCAGATATTGGAGTCCTTGAGTTCAAAAAAAAAATGAATTTCGATATATACAAAAAAAAGTTACATGTTATATGATCGCTCTATGTCTGAATTGTAATTGGTTTGACTTTGAAACTTTATTAAAGAAAAAATATTCAATTAAAAACTATCTAACCAAGTGGAAGCACTAGATAT
Organism: Sequoia sempervirens; assembly: GCA_007258455.2. Lineage (NCBI taxonomy): Eukaryota > Viridiplantae > Streptophyta > Pinopsida > Cupressales > Cupressaceae > Sequoia > Sequoia sempervirens. The sequence continues at coordinate 18,536 of VDFB02002142.1, read as the reverse complement.
CAGAGTTACAAATCTAAATTCAAAAGAATTAGAATTTTATCCTTCATGGAAAAAAAGTTATGCATTATACGGTGTGCGCCACTTTTTAAAAATGTTATTTTTTTGAAAAAACCTAGTTTTCATGGGAGATGGAAAAAAAAGTGTAATTTGATTCCAAAAATTTTGAAAATAAATAAATTAGAATCTACAGACAAAATGTGACGAGACTCTAGTTTGCATCATCTTCAAACTCCTCACGGTTTAGCCACTATAGGTGCCCGAATGTGAAGATTTAGTTAAAAATAATAATTTTAGTGTCCAGTTTGGCCAAAAATTGTAAACCACTATTGTGGGATCACCCTTTTCAGAATGTGTGTATTCTTAAATGTATATACATTTGTAACATACCCATTTAGTAATGGATACTCAAACCTATACACTTACTTGTTATAAACATGTACCCATTTAGGTTTGGGCTTCCATTGCTAAATGGTTGTGATTTTTCAAAATGTGTATGCATTCCTAGTGATATTTTTTTACTACATTGCTTTAACAAAAGGTGGAATCAACTTCTTACACTAACCTAGCCGAGTCATAAGTCAGATGTCCTAGTTCCCAAATGAGACATAAACAACAAATAAATACAATACATATTTAATTCAAACATTAGGATTTGCAAGGTGTATGATATACCTAATCCCAACAAACATGATGAACAAACTACAATATTGGACTTTGCAATGACAAGTCACAACTTGACTGAAAATAAATATTTCTAACTTCAACTTCGATATAAAAATTGTTGGTAAAATGACAACTGAAAACAAGAACATGTAACACAGTCTATTTTTTATTGGGTACAACATAGCCTTGGTGGATAGTTTGGTTTCTATTAAGCTCCCTCTCTATCCTAGTCAGAAACATTCCCTCTACCTAAAACTTTCTAATATCAAACAGTTTTAGAATTTCATAGAGAGAAAATTCATAGTACAATTTTCTAAGGAAATATAGGGCCACCTCATAGTTGTTACAAGGATTTGATCAAATACCATCTACCACATATCCTAAAAATAATTTTTTATTTCATTATGATTATACTAATGGATAGGAAATTTATTGCAATTCAATGTAAGACGTGCATTGGTTTTTGAACCTATAAAAAGAGCACTCATTTCATTTTTTCATCTCTTTTCTTTTGACTTAATCAAAAAATAAATTTATCACATAAAATTGGTGACATTAATCCCTATGCATTTCTTGCTAAATATTTTGACCCATCATCAAGTCAACTAGTCAATCATTTCTTTTAATGTATTTACAAGATATGCATGGTGGAGTTTGATGTCAATACCCTCAATATTTCAACTAATTTTGTAATTTGAGATTTTTTTGGTCTAGTTGCCTTAATAGATCTTGGCTCTATGGAGGGTTTATGGGAAGTGTTGGAGGGGATTTAAGTTATATGGGTTTTTATTCAAGTAATCCTTCTTCCAAATTAGGCTCAGGGCTAGGGTTCAAAAGAGCTGGTATAAAAAGTAATAAATTTATTCTATAAAATAAAAATTTATTAATTTTAAAAAATTGATCTAAAAATTTGAAGATACAAATCAATTGTTTATCTTTTGATGTGGCATTGTGAAAATAAAGAGAGGGGGCTTACAAATGATTATATTTACCAAAGTATTTTCATAAAATATAAATCACATTATTAAAATATTTTGTGGTTGCAGGTTATGGCAAACCCATGGCTTGTGTTTTTCGTTTTCTATAACACTTTAATGTGTACACATTATAACTATGCATGTTATGGCTTGGTCATTACCAAGATATAATGTTCATGTGTTTAGTATACCTTGTTCACATATTAAAAAGTACATATGCATTTAGGCCAAAAAAAGATACACTTGGCCACATGTGTGTCCCTCAACTTGGTGCAATCACCCATAAATTGGGATCGAGATATTTTATGTTTAACCACTTTTATTACTAATCAATCTCTATGGTGATGTATAATCCTCAGTTTTTATGAGGTCCCTCTAGGTAAGGTTGTGTGGGTAAAGCTAAATCATTCTCTTTAGCAATTTCTAATTCTTAACTTATGGCTCTTTCTTTCTCTCCAGTACAAAATCCAAGAATTTATGTAAGTGAAATATCCATAATATCAATATTTTATTTTATGAGCTACCCACACCTATATAACTTGGTTTGAGTTCAATCCAAGTAGGATCTCAAAAGTGAATATTTTGAATTACATAGTAAAATTATCATTACTTAGCTAGATAAGTTATTGAATAAGCCTAATCTTAGTGCCCCCATAATTTTCAAATGAATATATTGTGGGATGACACCCCTTTTTCATATAAGTCTAAGTTGGTTACAATGTGTCTACACGAAGGTGGTTTTATGTGAAAAAAATGACCACTAATGGAATCTTACTTTGGCACCTTTAGACTAGAGACAACAATTTCAAAATTCATTGAAATCAAATGTATATCTAAATGACTTTCATTATTTTTTATCTTACTACAACAATGCCAATATTTAAGGGTGCTCTTTAACATTTAAATCATCAAAAACCAAAGTTCTTTGTTGTAACCAAATTCATCTCCCATAAAATATCACTTCTAATTATATTGTAGAGTTCAAGATACATGGCATTAGATATTCTTTTTTCAACCTCTTTTGGTCTTAATTTTTTACTTAAAAAATGTTATTTCATAAAAAAAAAATTGCTACTTATAAATTTTACATAGCTTTGACTTACATTTGACATATAATTTTTTTTCAAACTTAAAAAAAATAAAATTCAACTTTATTAATCAAGAAAAAAAATGCAAACATAAATATGTTAATAAAGAGAAATTGATAATGCAAACATAAATATGTTAATAAAGAGAAATTGATCTAAAACACCAGATTCAGACCTATATTGGAAAGGAGTGTTAAAATTTGAAAAACTTTAAACAATTATTAGTTACTAAAGTAATGCTATTTGTACTATTAACAAACTACTTCCCACATATTCTTGTAAGAAACTTTAATGTAAGGTTGAGGATACCATCAAAGATAAAGTTGTTCACACTCAAAGCATTTTTTTAAAAGAATGCAAGACTCGCATTTTTTTAAAGAGATAATCTTCTTTTGAAGAAGAGATTGCCCTTTTTTAATATATGATATCTCTCTTTAAGGGAGTGAAATTTAAAATTTTATTTTCGAGATAATAAATTTAATCTTAATCTCAACAATAAAATAATATTAAAAGTGTACAAGTTAAAGTTGAAGAAAAGTTAAGTGGCTCTTCTCTACTCCTCCAATTTAACTACACTTTCTAATAATTTCAAGTTTTTTTTCCCTGTGGATAAAAGTTAAAAGTGAGATTTTGAAAGGGCTCCCACCCCTACATATAGAAAACAATAGATGAGGCAATGAGCTCACACACGACATAAAAACTACAAAAAACTACAACTAGTCTATTTTTATAACACTTGTTAACCAACAACAAAAGACATTCACTTGACAATTAAAAGACAACAAGAGAAAATCAAGAAACTAAGACAAATTTCTTGGACCTAGTGCTTGAGCATGTTTCAATAGTTGTGATAGTAGTTGTTTATATTATGTCCAATATTTTTGTCAATATTTGACCAATAGTTGTGACTTTAAAGTTGTTAGTGTTGATGATGACTATCCATAATTAAACAAAATGTATTCCTTTGATCTAAAAAGCAACCAATCATGTGATTCCACATCAGCGCTCAATAAAACATGCTGTGAATGTACAAGTATTGGTCTCACTTTTTTTTTGGGCCTTTTTGGACACCTTGACAAAAAGCATGCTGATGTGGCATCATATTTGATGATGTGGCTCTGAAACCTTAGTTATAAGCGGGGGACTTGCCAAGTAAGCTGCTGTAAAACATTGGGAGTGATTTGAAATTTCCACGTAGGATAATTAGAAGCGCGAAGTTAGGGTGCACAACTACTGGATCCTCTTCCGTAACTTGACACCACTTAAATCCAAAATACATTGATAACCATCTGCCACATCATTTCTTTTTCTTTCCTTTGTCAAGTTTCCTTCTTATCTAGTCTCCCATATAATTTTATTTATTAAAATATAATTATATAACTGCTTAAATTCTTTGGGGACCCAAAAAAGAAAAAAGAAGTTTTGAACTTTTCCTCAAATATGTAATCCTCCAAAATTCAATGTTTTAATAACAAGCACGAAGCTTGATATATTTTTCTAATATTTAATATACCACCTTTTCTTGAAGGTGTCGCCCTCCATTTTTTTAATGTTCTATATTAACTTCTGAATGTGATATGATTCCCCTCCATTTATTTTTCCTGTGAATCAATTAAAGAATACCACTCAGCCAATTTGATAGAAAATGTGACTTCATGTACTTAAAATTGATGTTACTCAAGTGACTTGTGGTAGTTGAGCAAACTTTTTGTGATGAAAGTACCTTTTCCTTAATAAAAGCAAATAACCCATTAACTTAAATTTATGAATAGATAAAACCCACAAAGATTTTGCAATCATTGGCTTGGCTTTAAGAAAAACCCAAAAGACTAACTTCAAGTTACCTTATCAACCTGTGTAGTTGGAAATATAGAAAATACAGAAGCAATAAACTATAAGTTTGAACTACATATCACATCATGTAGAAAACCAATAAGTAACCCAATACCACCAAAAAAAACAACCCACATTGTTAAAGTCATCACCAACTCAGGACTTCCAAAGCAGCACCACTGTTTTCAATCTCAAGAATTTTTTGTTCATTTGAAAACCCCACATGTCACCATGGAAATCAACTTAAAAAACATCGTTCAAAGTTAGGTAAACCCACAATATCATTCTTAATGAAATTCATGTTTCTCATGCAAAGCAATGGTATGCCTTGCCTTGTTTGCCTTGAGTAAACAAAATTTCGCATCTATTGGTCAGCTGTCATATCAAACATTTACACATGCTTCAATACTTAACTTGAACTGCCTTCTAATAAGGGTACTAGTTGAAGTATATCAGTCTGCTTGTGAGAGAGGAGGCAAAGCTGAAAGGATCATAAGAGCCTCTTGAAAGAATGACAGTGTTGCAGTAAATGGAAATAGACAGCTTAATGTATTGTAAGGTATGGGCCTTACCAAAAAGAAATCTATTGGGCTTTCAAATGTGGTTTTCCTTATAATCCTAGGTGCTTTATATCATAATTCTAATACAGCTTATAGCTTAATTTTTCTTTTTTTCTTATTACTTTTCTATCATAATTTTATTGGGTTTGAGAGTAGTCCTGATTTCTTAATAATTCGAGTGATCTTTCTTGAACTTCATTACTTTGCATGATAATTGTATTGCAGTTTAGAATGCAACTTTTTTTAATAATTCTCATTGGTTTTATGATGTTTTTAATGAGTTTCAAAGTGTGATTCAGTAATAATTCTGGTTATATTGTATCATATTGTCGATAGTATGTATTGGTCTTTCTTAAATATGGAAATATGTAATCTAAATGATCTCATTATCTTTTGGTAATTATAGAGTTTGTTATCTCTAATCTTTATATCCAATACAAATGACCCAATAACTGAAAACAAAACTACTATTTATTGTTATAAAAGCAAAACATGATTATTTCAAATACTGCTTATATTCAATTTTAAATGATAATAGAACCTTTTGACAATCTTTCGCATTTCATGATAAAATACAAGGTATTTATTGTACTCACATTTTATATTTCTGATAGGACAAATATATAATATGGAGTACATCAGAATCGTTATACACACAAGAATAATATTTTTTCACATAACAACAATAATTGTTTAAATGAACATCTTATTTAATGAGTTACACATTTGTATTAGATAATTATGATATTTTATAAAAAAAAAATGTAATTATTTCGTTTCTTAATAAAAAAAAATCATTTATAAATTCTGTGTTCATATTACTATCGATCTCTGACAATTTACATATACATTAATTATTAACAATAGGTATATACTATAAATATATTACAAGACAAAATTTTATAACGACGCTGTTTCACCCTGCCCAACAATTGACCCCTCTCCCCTAATTAGGGTAGAATTTTAGCCACAACAGTCTCTTAATCAACTCAAAATCAATATGTGGTTCAGAATTCTGATATCCCCTAAATTGTTGTGGCTGACTTAATTGCTCTATAAAGGTGTATTCTTTTCATGCACCTTCAGTGATAGTTGTTTGTCTTGTCAATATTTAAATAATGGCAACGCGTATAAGACATACATTTTATCATGTATGTATTTTTGTTCTGGGCTTATATTTCTGTGGAATGTTGTATACAATACATACTCTGAACAGATTCTATATTCATAAAATTTAACTTCACACGTTTCTATATTGGTCTGCAGTTTGTGTCGTTTTGGATTCAATTGGTAAGCTTTCTATTATACTTGGGTATACAAATGTGAAAGTTAGGAGGACAAAGATTTTGGGAAAACAGTGGAGGACAAAGATTTTGGGACATCACATCATTATTTTCAGTGTGATTTTAAATATTAATGTAAAAAAATATTCACAACTTTTAAAAAATTATTGTTATTTTTTCTGTTTGAAAATGAGTTACATTTGTAACTAGATGGGTCAGTTATTAAGAGAGTCGGTAGTTCAGTGGTGGAGCACTCTAATAACAAATGGGAGGTTTTCGATTCGACTCCTAATTAATCCATGAAAAGTTTAACATGGTATGATATCTCAAGTCATTAAAACCAGATCAAGATAGGATCCTTGAGGACCTACAATGTGGCTTAAGGAGAATTTGGAAAATGAGTCACACCAGAACCAACGATAGACTAGTCACAAAAAAAGCTGGTAGCTTGGTGGTAGAACAACTCAACAGCAAATTGATCCTAGATTTGACTTCTAACTGCTCTATGAAAAAGTTTTAACACTTTTTCCTCTACCATTGATCATTATGATTAACAAACCAAACCATCCATAAATAAAATTGGATTGAAATGAAAGATATTCTAAAATATTTCTGAAACTTATAATCAGCATCTTCAGCACTTTAACTGTGGATAAATCTGAACATTACAGATTTTTTTAATTTTTTAAGATGTATAATTTTCTTTTATACAGAAATGGATTGCAATTATTTGATCCTTTGTGGACATCAATATGGTTTCTTTCCTCTTAAGATATCTTAAAATTTCTTAATAAATTGTCATTTCACTTGTTCTCACTCTTTTATCTTAGAAGTCTTTTAAGTTCGAATAGAGCCTATTTTTATTTATTTGTTATTAGGAATCAATCGGGTATCTTTCCTCTTAAGATATCTTAAAATTTCTTAATAAATTGTCATTCCACTTTTTCTCACTCTTTTATCTTAGAAGTCTTTCAAGTTTGGATAGAGCCTATTTTTATTTATTTGTTATTAGGAATTGATTAGGTGTTTGGTAAACTTTTTTCACGTGACCGGGTACCACGGGGATGGTGGGGAGACTAGACCTCGTGACCTCTTGCCTACAACAGGATGTTTTAGCCAATCGAGCTAGGCCCATTGCCCCATTATTTAGTTGTAGTTTAATGTCTGTATTCTTTAATTTATCGTGTCTAAAATTAAATAATTCTCAACTATAAAGTATCATGGAATTGTATTAATTTCAAGTCTACTACATCTGTTCCAATGAGCAATCGTTGTAGGACACAATTCAATGATGAGGACCAATCTGTTTGGTGACCATCCATTTCAAGACCTAGACACCACAAACTGGTCCAATGATGAGGATCAACCTATTTAGCGACCATCTGCTTCGAGACTTGGACATCGCAAACTAATCAAATGATGAGGACCAAACTGTTTGGTGACCATCTGTTCTGAAATCCAAACACCACAAATTGGTCCAATGATAAGGAACAACCCCATAACAACCTACCGAAATCAATTGGACAACTATAACCTCCCACCCATGCTATGAGGGAAACTCATAGGGGATGGTTCCATGGTGAGCATAGAACCTAAAGAGATCTAACTCATTAGGGGGGTTAATGGATTGTGCTCCATATCTCAGAGCAGCTTAACAATGAGATTCACATGTAACTACATTTAGGTAGAATCACTCGCACTCTCCAAGGCGACATGCACCATGAGACATACTCTCCACCATGAATCGGACTTCTTCAATGATACATAAATGCTAGAGATCGAACCCGTAGAAAAAAATATAATTTATTAAAAAAGCCAAATCATTTTATATTGAATAACATTTTTTTTAAATTATTATTTATATTTAATATTTTATTTCATTAATATAATTTTAAAATAGGTGCTTATTAGATCAAATATGTCTTTTTTTTTTTATGTTTTAGCTTTACCATTTTCTATTTATACAAGACCCATATCAAAATAGATGATATCTTTATATTTTTTTTCATGATTTTGAAAAAAATTAAAAAATCAGAAATTGTTGGTTTTTTGGTGCTCTGAATGGTTGTATGATCTGTTTTTAGTGAATAAGTTTTGTTTAATATTTTGAATTAAAATATATATATATATAATATTCAAGAAAAGATATTATAAAGGATGAAGTTAGGATGGTTCCCTTAACGATTTGATCCAATGGATATCCCACAGTTCTTCACTCTCAGTGCTCAAGAGATTTTAGACTCTTATATTGAATAGCAAAAAATTCTTATAGATAATATAAAATTCTCCATTAAAAAAAATTGATAAAAAGACATGTATCATTTATTGAACATTAATAATGTTTAATTTATTTCACCCATTATTTACTCTGTTACATTGATCATTATTTAATGATATTCACACAGAATTTGCTTGTCTGCATGGTTTACATAGTTTATTTTATTGCATTGATCATTTTTCAATCGTGTTCTTAGGATTGTTTTTATTTCACCCAGAATTTACTTGACTGCAGGCATATTTCACAATAATTTATTCTACTACATTCATCATTGTTAAATCCATGGGTCATAGGATTCTTTTTGTTCACCCAGAATTTACTTGTCTGCATACTGTTCTCTATTACATTGATAATGATGACTATTGAATCATGTTCTTCGGCTTGTTTATATCTTCACCTGAAACTTACTTAACTGCGTATTTCACCCATCAAATACTCTCCTGCATTCATCATTATATAATCTGGTTCGTGGGATTGTTTTCACTTCACCTGTTTACTTCACTGCATACTTCACCAATAAATTACTCTGCTCTATTTATCATTATTAAATCTTGTTTCCAGGATTGTTTTTCATTCACACATAATTTACTTATTGCCTGTTTCACCTATAATTTAGGCTCCTGCATTGACCAAATAACAACATTTTTTAACAGCATAGACTATATGACATCTGTTTTTGAACAATATTGATCATATCATTAAAATTCTTTCTGAATTGTTATTGCAAATCCATTTCTGTATTTGTTCTTTGTATTTCTTGTACTACAAGATTAATATCTATAGTTCTCTTGGGGTATGTCTATTATTGGAAGTCTGACTGTTCTTGAATTAATTGACAGAGAAGGGTGGCTGTTGGAGAATCTGAAAACATATATGGGCAGCAGCAGAGCAATTAAGGGCAGATTGACATTAGCAGAAAAACGTGGAGGTTGTCCTGCTCGATTCCTCCGCCTGTATTAACAGCATTTGATGCCCTAAAACAGGGGAGAATATTTACTAAAACCATACTTGAAAAAGATAATAATTGGGTACTTCTGGGAAACTAATTATATTGGGTCTGTAATTCTTAATATTTGAGGGCCTGCAAGAATTAAGCCCCATTATAAAACATGAGTGCAGAATCAATGACAACCCAAGCTAAGTTGGAGGTGAAATTGCACAAGCCTGCTCTCGTTAAGCCTGCAGAGCCCACAGAGAATCATATCTATTATCTATCAAATCTTGATCAAAATATAGCAGTTATTGTACAGACTGTTTATTGCTATGATGCAAGAGAAGACAAGCGAATGGAGGACCCTGGTGTGGTGATCAAAGAAGCACTGAGGAAGGTTTTAGTGCACTATTATCCTCTTGCAGGGAGGATTGGCTTAAGCCCAGAAGGTAAGCTAAATGTCAACTGTAATGCAGAGGGGGCTGTGTTTGTGGAAGGTGATGCAGATTGTAGATTGGAAGATCTGGGGGACATAAGCAAGCCTGATCCAAGCACGTTGGGAAGGCTTGTTTACAGTACTCCTGGTGCTAAGAACATCTTGGAGATTCCTCCTCTTGCAGCTCAGGTGTAAATAATCTCTATGTTTCGCACAGTATAAATTATTTTTTCTTTCTACATTTTATATTGTTGATTCAGCTAGTGTTGTCTTTATTTTGGGCTTAATCATTGTTTTTGTTCGGACCTTTAGTGGGTAATGCTGACTTTTTAGAGAGCTTATAAAAACACCCAAACCCATTTTCTCTAGCCAGAAAATCAGATGCTGCCACTGACTCAGGGATTATTCCTACGAGAAAATATCATCTAAAGTTTGGACTCACAGAAGTCAGTCTTACCCCTCCATACCAGCAGGATGGCTTGCAATGCTATTAGATTTCTATAATTCATATGATCAAATTTAGTAGTTTTCTAGATTTGATTATGTGCCAATTGATTCAAAAATTGACACACAAAAAAACTACTAAAATCGGATGGCTTGTGTTAACCCAATCAGATGTCATCTTAGTTCTCGAGTATCACCATACTTTTTTTCTAGAAAAATTATTTAACTTCTCCGTCCTCTTCTCTTAGCTTTTGTACTTTTAACAAGTTTTGTTTTTTTTCCTATAATCCATATATCCTCATGCTTTGATATTATGCTATATAATCCTTTGTGGGTTGTATTCTTGTAGCTATCTATTTTGCACATTTTTCATCTTAGAATCAATAGTTTTCTACTATCTTATCCTATGTTTTTGGAGAGGGTGCTGAGTATTTGCTTCTGTTTTATTACTAATTAACTCTACTATTACAGTTCATTGTACTACTATGGTAAATTATAGCTAATGTAACCAATATAACCTTTGTTTTTTTGGGTTTAAACATCCAAGCAGGTGACTAGATTCAAATGTGGCGGATTCGTTCTGGGGCTAGCCATGAACCACTGCATGTTCGATGGTTTGGGAGCCATGGAGTTTGTGAATTCCTGGTCAGAAATATCCAGAGGCCTCCCTCTTTCTATACCTCCAGACTTGGACAGAACCTTGCTCCAAGCTCGCTCTCCTCCAAAGACAGAGTATCCCCATCTTGAATTCTCTGAAATAGAAAACCTCTCCAATTTCACAGAAGATTCAGAGCTAGAATACAGGTCCTTTTGCTTCGGCCCAGAAAGGCTAGCAGAGCTTAAAAGAAAAGCAATGGAAGATGGAACCCTGGAAAAGTGCACTACATTCGAAGTTCTCTCATGTCAGTACTCTTTTTACTAGCTATTTTGGCAAGTTCTTCCATATTGTGGGGAATTTTTTTCTACTTTTCTACTCTAAACAAGTTCTCCTATATTGGATTGAATGTTTTACCATTTTTCTACTTTTTCTATTTTCACAAGTACTCCCATGTTGTGGGCGAACATGTTTCTACTCTTCTAGATTTTGTTGTTCAAGGCTTCAGGCAAATTTACTGTCAAGAATTCACCATCAACAAATTCACCTCCAACAATTTATGGCCATGATAAATTCATCTCGTGAAAAATTCACCACCACCAATTCCGCCAGCAATATGATATGAATTGCTGGTGGTGAATTTTTCACAAGATGAATTTGTCATGATGATAAATTGTTGACAGTAAATTTTGTTCACAATGAATTGTCGGTAGTAAATTTTCCTAACAACTAGCTCAGACAGAATTCTTACTTAGGTTCAATTTTGACATAGCTATGGATCGACCTTCCAACAAGGCTTTTAGTACTCTTCTTTATTCTAAGATAGTTTCAGTTTTGTGGGCTTAATCACCTGTTTTGGTTATTTTCGGTCATTAATATGATATATCTCTTTTTCTTTCTCAGCCCATGTCTGGAGGTGTCGAAGCAGGGCTCTCCATATGGCACCGAATCAACAAACCAAGCTTCTTTTCGCAGTGGATGGGAGGAAAAGATTCGAACCCCCGCTGCCCAAGGGATATTTTGGCAATGGGATCGTTCTCACAAATTGTCTGTGCAAGGCAGGGGATTTAGCAGAGAAGCCTATATCATTTGCAGTGGATCTGGTTCAGAAGGGCATAGGCATGATCACAGACAATTACATGAGATCTGCCATAGACTGCTTTGAAATAAACCGTGCAAGACCTTCTCTGACTGCAACTCTTGTGATAACAACATGGTCTCATCTATCATTCCACACTGCAGATTTTGGATGGGGGGAACCTGTGCAGACTGGGCCTGTGACCCTTCCCGAGAGGGAAGTTGTTCTGTTTCTCTCCCATGGCAAGGAGAGAAAGAGCATCAATGTCCTTCTGGGTCTTCCTCCCCCTGCAATGCAGCGCTTCGAAGATTATATAAAATGATCATATACCAAAAAACCTACCACCGCGAAGAATATATAAATATATAGACATATATATACTATACAGTGAGTATCTACTAGCAAGTTTACTCAGTGTTAAACGAACACACCATGTGTGCGAGAGATTGCAAATGCTGTATATATGGAAACTTCTCAGATGGTACCGAGGGATCAGCTAGTGTAGCTAATTTATGTGTGCACGTTATTGTTTGTGGGTTTGGTTTTCTTTTGTGAGCATCCTTAAAACTTTGTTATTGTAATTTTAATTTTTAAATATGCATTTGACTACTCCATTCAAATCAATAATATGAATCTCGATGTAACTTTCAAGTGGTGGCTCTCTGATTGGTGATGTAATGCTTTGGAGTGAAGTTGAATTGAATTTGGTGAAGAAATTGAAATTTTTATTATGGAATTGAAGATAAATTTTAGTACAGTTTATTTTACTTCTAAACAAATAAATCAAAATCAAAATTAAAAAATAAACCAGTATATATATATATATATATATGTGTGTGTGTGTGTGTAAGTTGGGTTCATTCATCTACTCTCTTATATACCTCTATACATTTAAGCCTACTCTATCTATTTGTATGCATAAACTCATATGCATTCTCCTTGTTTGCATGTTTCTCACACTTGTTTATGCATCTATTTCCATTTAATCATTTGACACTTAGATCTAATTGCTATTACTTTCTAGATGAGTATGCAAATGTGGGTACTAAAAAGAAATCAACACTGCCATACCAAATCATAGAAAATTTCTAATACTAAATGGATATCAAATGTATGAAAAGTAGACAATTCCCTATATTAACCATAATATGAAAATATTCCACATTAACCTTATTAAAAATGTTGTCATAGTGGTATCATTGGTCTATAAATTTCAATAACATTTTTCCATAGATCACACTCAACAAGAATGAATGTAAGAACAACCACACAAAATAGAGATACATTAATATACCCTATAAAAACTTTTCAAAAGGCTTCCTCCAAAGCACCAAAATTAATGTATTTTAAACAAAAAAATACTTACAATACAATATCAAGCTTCAAACCTTAACATAGAGAACAACACACTCAACCAAGAAAAAACCATTTAGTATGTGACATTTTGTAGTAGTGAGAAACCATTGTTTTTATCCTTATGAAACCAATCCAACAACAAATGAGACTCAAACATCCCACTCCATGCTTCTCAAGATCTCCTTAATAAACAACCCAAGCTAAACACTAAGCTCCTAGTTCCAGTCACAATAGACAAGTTCAAGATGATTAAGTGAACGATAAACAAGTAATGAATGAATCCACCCCAAGCCTCTTATTTATAAGAAAGAGAGCAACTAGTAAGAGGAAATTTACTATTTTAGCTTCCTAGCCACCTTTACCACCATTATTCAGTGCCCTGTGGAAAAATAATTAATGCACATGCATAAATAATTAATGCTCAAGCATCTCCATAGTGGTCCTTTTTCTCCCTCAATTCAAGTTGGCTTGCAACATGTGCCCCAAGCATTAACTACTTTTATAATATTGAATGCATTTTACAAATAACCAAAAAATATTTAAAAATAGATTCCTCCAATGAGACCAATTGACCACATGCTTTCTAAACCATGACCATCCCAATGTGTTACTCACATTTAAAATATTTACAATGTAAAATATAACCTAACCTAATAGAACACCATCTAACTATAAAATATAAAATATTTTAATATGCAAGGTGTACAACACCTTCCCAACACTTTCTCACTTGTATGTATCTATAAAGTACCAAACATTATATATATTCTTTTGCAAATGAGAAGCATCCCCATATCCATTTTGCACCATCCACATTTATTTTTCAACAAAAGCTTCAACAAAGCAACTTTAACATACAAAACTACACATCAATGTGCTCCAACTATACATGAAAATTAGTCTTATTTTCCATACTAGTGACACTTAGACATCACACTAAATTATGTTTCTAATTTGGCATGTAAACAAGCTCCTTGAAGCTAAATCTTTGTCCTAACAAGTCTAAATATACATCATAGACTCTACTTCTAAAACTCTAGCCAAAAGAGCAGCCACAACCTAGTTATCGCTAATCCAACCACCAACCACACAATAAAATAGTGTAACCAAAGGGTGGAAGCATATAGGTGCGTCTCATTTTTACCAAAGTGGACCACTCAAATCAATATTTTAAGCCAATTATTTTTTTTGTCAAATATGGATGCAAATCATTAAGAATTTAAATATAATATAAACTAATGATTTACAAGATTTAATGTGTAGATTCTAAATCTATATTTTAATTTTAAAAAATAACTAAGCATGTGCACAAATATGGGGGACCGAAAAGTGGCCAAAAATGTTTTGAAGGTAAAATAAAAGATAACAAGCTTGTGTTATAAAATATAACACAATTGTGTTATAAAATGAGTGCATTAAGGCTTAGTTGCACTATAAATATGAGCACATTTAGTTTTGACTAATTTGAACCTAAAGGAACTTGTGTTATAATGCGTGTTATGGCTATCATAGAATAAAAAAATAAGAATTGAGAGTTATCTCTCTTTTTATTTTCTCCATTGACAACAAAACATAATCCAATAAATGAATGTGTGAAGGAGGGGATTTTCTACTCCCCAGTCCCAAAAAAATAGGGTCTAAAGGGAGTGAATTACCCTTGATCACCTCAATGACAAAGGCTAAAGGATAGGCCGACAAATAATCTATATTTTTAGGGTTTTTAGGAATGGAGGATTTTAGGAGTCGGTTGAACAAACCACAGAGACCTCAAATTGCAAACCAGCTAGCTCTTAGCCAAGCATGTCAATACAGAACATGGATGAAAGCACAACGTGCTAGCATCTTGTATGAGCAGAGACTAGGGTTCACAGTCCAAAACACACAGGACATGTTGATGACCTTAGAATCTTAATCTGATAGTTTAAATGAAAATGATAGGATGCTAAGAATAGATGAAATATATAAACTAACTACAACAAGAAGAATACTATAACATGAAAGATAGATCGATTATGAATGAAATGATAAGAAAGGGTAGTAGAAATCCAACTTATGGTTAGTCCAACCTCCCACAAGCTCCACACAAATGAAGTAACTACACACACGGTAATGAAAAAATGTTGGGGTTGTGTTTTGGAGTTTTCCTTAGTCAAACCCTCACTTTGGTGTTTCCACCCCCACAGACAACCAACAGACCATAATAGAGAGAAAATGATAAAGAAAAGAAGTAAGCAATATGTACATAAAAAGCAAAGACAATATATATGATATCTATAATATTGACAATGCAATAGAATGACAAAAATAAAGTGTTACCCTTCCTCTGGCAATATTGAGAAGTTGAAAGGAAGGATGGTAGCCTTGAGAGTGCAAGATGAACGTACAAGAATGTAGTTTCAATAACTTGAAACTTTCAAGAAAGTGATGTAGAAAGAATGGAGAGAGAGAAGTCAAGTTGCAAGAATGAAGTTAAAATGTGATAGATCAAGAGAGAGAGTGAATGGAATGAATAAGTGAGCTCAAAATAAGGATTTGGAGGCAAAAGGAATGTTCTTGGGTAGGTTTGTAGTCGTAGGAGACATTACAACTCACGGATGCCACAAAATGTAACATCTCAATGCCCACTAACATGAGAATCTATCAAAGATTCCCACATGGTGTGCAAATGTTTACATAGTGTGTAAGTGTCCTAGACAAAAATTCCCTCTACCGATTAAATAAAAAAGCATTGATAAGACAAAGGGTTTAAGGTGGTGATTTTTTTGTATTATCAATGTTATAAGGCTAAAGTAAGGGTATATTGTGGGAAATTGCACTAGAGTGCAATTTTATGCCTCAACATTTTTCCCCCACTTTAGTGAGCATATGTGTTAGAGCATATGTGAGCTAAAATAGAAAGAGATTGAAGAGAATATACTAAAAATGAGAGGAAGTAGTCCTTTGATTTGGTATACTTGGCATGAAAGTGTTCTTTTCTAATCATCATTCCTTCTAGGAGTATATTTCATGTTCCCTCAACAAAATATATCATTCTTGTACCTTGTAACATCCTTGAGGTGAAAAAATGTGGATGCATAGTTGAAATCTACCTCAATAATCTCAATTGCTTCCAAATCTACACCTTACCCATTAAGGACTTTAAAATAATGTAGTTGCATATACATGCACCAATTCGAATGGCATATCAACATCTTGAAAAATAGCTCAAATGAGCTCCTACCAAAAACTTCTTCAAATTAAATTATCTTATCAACACATTGTGCAAACCTCCACTTTTCATCATGTAATTACTTATTGATAAGTATAATAGGCTCTTCATACCCATCTTCATTCTTTTGAAGTACAACAACAATATAAATGTTACATAAAGGAACAATGGGAAGGGGTTGAGAAGGCTCATAAAACTTGGACTTGCCAAAATTAATGTAACTTGAATGTCTTCCTTAAGTTGTACATATATAGCAACTAGCATCTCACTCCATAGGACTAATTTTTTATTTGCATCCTCAACAAGAGATCGAAAAAAGATAGAATTAGTAGCTTATATATATACATACATACATATATATATATATATATTATAATTTATCATAGTATCCACTAACAAGGTAAAATCTAAATCCAAAGTATGAAATTTCATTTTTAGTCTTGTAATTATCCTCCACGATGTGTAACAATCTCTCTTCCTTTTGTAGATTGACCCCTTCATATGATAGGTCCTTTTGAACATGTGAGAAGGTCGATTCATTTGCATCAGTGATGTAAGAAATGAATTAAATGTTTAAGATAATACTTGGTTATTCCTTCTCCTTCTTGTCTACACATTGGACTTCTAGTGGTAGGGATTGACTAATTATGTCTTGTCTTTATCTTTTGACACTACTTCTTTCTATCATCTTCTTAGTAGCAATATTGTTTCTTTTCTCAAACTAACTTCTTCTTGATGTTGTACATCTATAGGTCATTTCTAATTGATATAGTAATAGTATCATCACATCATATAGGCTCTTATCTTTCTCTTTACCAATATTCATTTTGGACCTATAGTACTATTATCTTTGTATGGGCAATGATATTGTTATTTGATGACTTGGACTATTGGGATAGTTATACGAGTTCCCTTTGATGTTGAAATTTTGATTTGGCAACTCATGTTGATGTATATAAAAACTACACTCATATTTAAAGCTTGGATCTTGACTACATCATAATCACTATACTCAGATCTTCTCATTCCATGAATTCATATTTTAATATATTATACTAATCATCCTCATATTCATAGTACTATGTATAATCTACCCATAAGGAAGTTCTTTTTCTTTGATATCTAAGAGGGAATTTAGATTCTTGGGGGTGTAAATTTCATATTTTTGTAATTCAATCTCTATAAGAAGTTGTTGATGTTATTTCTCAAGGTGATATGAAACCTCTTCTTCTTGTGAAACTTCTTCTCTATATAAAATTTTGGGAGGATAAGGACACTAGCTAGAAACATGTGTTTCTACATCTTGATGTTTGATGCTAAAATAATTCACATTAAATAATTTATCTCCATTCACCCTGTAGACATCCAAATTTGGACACTTAATTTATCCAAATTTATCACTTTTCGTCTAAACATCCTCTTATCCGACTTAATTAAGTAATATTACTATTATTTAATCAATATCTTTAATTCTGCCAAATCTCTAAGGTTTTTAATTAATAATTAAATACCTTACCTCCTTAATCCTTCTTTTCTTCAAATAAATTAAATAAATATTACCTATTTAATTCTCACATGTCATTTTCATCCAATCCTAATCCATTTAATTTCCTTCATTAGATGTGCACATGCTTAATCCTTGATTAGGATGTGTCACATCCTCAAACTTTTGCAAGTTGGCTTTTAATCCTAATTAGCCCCTAATTATCCTCTAATTACTGATTAATTAAGCCTAATCATTCTCCAAGGAATTTTTAATTCCTTTTTATTCTTCCTAGATTCCTCTCTTTTATATGTGAATTTTTA
>VDFB02002141.1:0-106159 GCA_007258455.2 Sequoia sempervirens | reverse complement strand
ACTCCATTACCATTCTATCTTCCACCTCATACCACATACACTGACCCTCTCATAACACAACTCTTTCACACTGTTTCTTCCATGCAACGACTAATGTCCACCATAAACCAAAACCAAAATGGACCACCCACATACTATGGCCATAGTAGCCCATTATCTTTGGAAGTTTTAAGAACACCGATGCCACAAGGAATTGAGATGCCTAAGTTTGATACGTATGGAGGAAAAGGAGACCCTACTAATCACGTCAATTCCTATACCACCTTATGTAGTGATTTTGTCCTTGATGATAAACTATTAGCTAAATTGTTTCCTAGGACTTTAAAGGATACTACCTTGGAGTGTTTTTCCTATTTACGGGAAATCATTAAATTTGTTCATTTAATGAGCTTGTTGATGACTTTATAAGTCACTTCCAAGTCCATATGACTCCCAAAAAGAAAATGGTTTATTTAATGTGGTGTAAACAAAATGTGGATGAAAAATTAATTGATTTCATTTCACGCTATCAGTCATTCTATGCTCAAGTAGATGCCAAGAATCTTTATTCACATCTCCAAAAGATGTTTATTGAAAACTTGCAAACTCAAATTCAGGATAAATTGACCATGATGAAATTTCCTTCTTTCATGCATTTATACATAGCCCTTCGTGACTGTCACAACTTGGTTACTAGTCATGATGCAAAATCCACTTCTAGGTGAGCTGAGAAGTCTAAAAAAAACAACCAAAATAACTCACAAAAATTTAGAAAACAAACCAAAGTATTCTTACAGTTCAATCCCCCTTCTCCACAAACAACTCAACCTATTCATAATCAAGTGGCAGTTGTGAAAAGAACAGTTCCCTTTACCTATGGGGACCCGAAGAGATAGTTTACCCCTTTACTTGATACTCTCCATAACACAATGAATCAACTTCTACAACAATAGATGATCACTTTTCCTATAGTCAAACCACTTGATCCTACCAAGCCTTTACCCCCCACATCTAAACCAACTGCTTATTCTATTTTCATTGTCAAAATGGACATGACACAATGTAATACAAGCATCTCAAACACCTAGTACAAAACCTCATTGATTTTGGTCATCTATCCAGTGTGGGTTTCAATGATTAGGGAAATAAGTCCATTACCCCCTCAATCAAAATTTGAAATTTTTTTCCAACCCAATTCCTAAACACAATATATCATTTATCAAAGCTAGTGAACCTTCAAACACTTATGTGATGAATGTTGACACAAATACTAAACATGATATTACTCCAAATGTTACCCATGTTAATCGTATGGATGAATTGGTGGGTATGATAGACATTATCCCTCATAAGGGCCGAACTAAAAAATCTCTTGAGATTACTTTTTCTTCTCATGATATACTTAAAAAACTTCCCAATGGTCCTCCTTACATAGTCGGCTGCATCTATGATAAGCCTACCAATGGGATATTAATAGATCCTGCATGTGGCAAGGATATGATCACAAAAGAATTTTTAGTATTACATGATCTTTATCAAGATTATCAAAATTCAACATCATATGCATCTTTGAATGAAAAAAATTAAAGAAAAAAATTATTTATACTCTTCTATTTTCTATGTACATGTGCATGTTTTGGCTTTGAACATGAATTTTCTTTATAAGTCACTTTTGTAAACCCTATAAAAAGAAAAAAATTATAATATTGGTATTAGAAGAAACTAAAAAATAGAAAACTACAAACACATATAAATTAAATATTTTTACACCATATTAAATTTTTTATGTTAAGTGTTCTTCAAATTCTTACCCCAACTATCAAAATGTTTGATTTTCAAGAAAAATATTTTAGGTTTTTGGCAAAAAAGTGTACTCAAATTCTTGCAATCACCCTTTTAATTATATTATATGATAAAAAATAGGATCCCTTACCATTAATACACTAGGTAACAATAATAATCGTGTTTAATCATAGCCTTAAATTTAAATAATTAATATACAATATTGTTATAGTATAATTTTTCTTGTCTACTAATCATGATTGCATATATAAAATCCAAGTGATTTTATGTTAGCACCATCCCAATTTCTAGGAAAAAATCATAAGGAGGATACTTATATTCAACTCCTTTGTATTTTGGTTAATGAATCCTTACCATAGTCCATTAGATTTCACCTCAAATAGAAAAAATAAAGATTAACATGACATCACTATCTAGTATATACCATTGTATGATGACTAACATAGAATAATAATAGATATATAAAACACAATCAAAGGAAAACTATCAAAAAGGAAATTATTGTATAAATTAGTGAAATTATTGTTGTATTTAAATATTTTTAGATATAAAGTATATTATTTCATATCATTAATAGATCTAAAATGTAATCGATGAATTAGGCCATTATACAAGATGTAATACAATGTCCTGAATTTATATTACTCAAGATATCATATAAACATAGTACTCAAATTACCAATGCTTTCAACTAGTCTAAACCACTTATGAAATTAATAACGACATACAAAATATTTTTATGAATAATTATCTATGATCAATGCACACAAATTTAAAGAAATCTTTGTCACTTACAAAATCCTCCCCCCCATTAGGTGTTAGGTAATGTAGTGTGGGAAATTGTATACCTTTACAATTTCACACAATGTTTGGGTCCCTTAATTTACTTGACTTAATTAAGATTCTAATTTTCCAAATTATGCATTCTAAATCCTTATTTTTATAGTTTTTCAAAAGGAGAAACCACATTAAATAAATGGAATTAGTAATTAAATCACCATGGAATATGTATGCCTAAGATATATTAGCCAAGACCCATTCACTCATGGGAGAATGGTGTTGGGAAGAGACACTACAAATGATTTCTAGTGTTTTCATTGATGGAAATCCTTCTCAATGATTTGATCTTCATGCCATCATTTGATCATACTGGAAGTTAGATTGAAGATCAGTGACTAACAATCAAGTTAGAACAGAGCATCCAACATAATTGTGTTCATCAATTCGTATGCAATTTTATGTTATTATTTTGTGTTTTGGATCTCAAGGAAGGTATTTTGGTGTATGATCTATGCTATTCTTGAATCTTGGAGCCTTGTATCCATCCCTGTGCAAGCTAGAATATCTAGAAGATTTATTTTTTATTTAACAATGCATGAAGGCTGACTAAGTGAATGTAGCATGTTGTGGATAATCGAGGGGTAATTTTTTAATTTTTTTTGTTTTCAAGCATGTTTATTTGGGTCCTCACTATGTTGTGGTTGACTTTGGTGGGAGCGCATTGAAAATTATTCATAATTTGAGCCAATAGTTTGTAAATATTTTCTATTTTGTTGAAGCTAACATGAAGTGATTAAATCATTAGTAGCGAATATATATAAACATTTGATTATATCATTTTGATGTTTGTATAAAGTGTGTTAGTGTGTGTTGTGAAAGTTAGAAGGTTTGTAAGGTGATAATGAATAGTTTCACTTATACAAAAAATAGGATTTGTGATGTGAGTTAGAGAATAGTAGAGCAGAAGACCAAAATTAGAAAGAAGGTCAAGAATCCAATCTATGAGCTTAACCAAAACTATTCTATGGAATTTGTAGATTTTATTTCATAGATCACCACTCCAATTTTCTTTTGACATTGATTGTAAGGAAGTGATCCTTTTTGTTTTTGAGTAGTGAGCTCTAGGTAGTGTGCCTAAATGCAAGTGCATTCCCATTTTGTAAACATTCATTTTGAGTATACTTAGATCATATTGTGGATTGACCTCCACTGTGGCTTTTCCCTTAATAGGGTTTCCATGTAAAAAATCCTTGTGTTATGGTGTTTTGGTTGTTTTTCTTATGTTCATGCATCCTTCTTTTGGTTTAATGTTATCAATAATTTAAAGATTAGATTAATAAAGTTAAAAATTGTAGAACATTGATTCACCCCCCCTCTTAGTGTTCCTTTATTCCAACAATTGGTATCAGAGCCTAATTCCTCAAAAGAAGTTTTATAGCTTGGGGAAGATCTTGGAAAGTGTTTTAATGGATTCAAGAAATCTTCAACAAAAATTTTTGGTGGCCCTAGATGATCTTGGTCAGCCAAAATATGAAGTTTGGGAATTACAGGCAAATCTCATGAATGATGAGAAATTCATTGAGTCGTTGAAATACAAAATCAATAAGTCCAGGGAGAAGAGAAGGGAACTTTATGATTAGATCAAGCAGAAAGATAGTAAAAGCATTGAAGACGAACAATTGAGTCAAGCAGTAAAAGAAAGATAGAAGAATATGAAAAGTTTTCCAAAGATAATGTAGTCCTAAATCATGAGATGGAATCTATTGTGATGAGGATGACCAAGGATATTGAAGACACAAAGAAGAATGAAGAGAAACTTTCTCAATCCTTGAAAGAGAAGTCTAAAGAAAGCAACCAAATTACTAATGCATTCAATCAGTTGGAGCTTGAATTGGAACAATCAAGAAATAATGAAAAGAGCTTGAAAAGTAGATTATTGATCTCATAAATGAACCTGCTACTACAAATGAATTCAAGGAGGAGTTCAAGATTAACTCAAAAAAGCATGATGAACTGATTAAAAGTCAGAGGACTAAAGGTGACAAGCGAGGTCTTGGATATGAATAAGGAGAAAGTTCTGGATATGGACAAAGGACATTTAGGCAAGGAAATCAGATGAACAAAGCTAAAAGGTATCCGGTAAGACAACCTAATGCTCAAAGATTCAATGGTTACGATTTTTTTTGCAATAATTTTTGTCATATGGCTGCATAATATAGGAGTAGAATGAATTCAAGTGGTCCATCATTTTCTTGTCAGTGTTTCAATTGCAATAAGTATGGTCATAAGTCAAATGAATGTAGAAATATGATGAACAAATTTTATAGAGATGTAAAATGTTATACATGCAATATATTTGGCCATATTGCTAACCAGTGTAGATCAAGAGAAAATTAATGGAACAATTGGTATGGAAAAAGAAATGTGGCATGCTATAATTGCAACAAATCTAGTCACATTGCTAGAATTTGTAGAAGCAAAAAGGGTCTGTTAAATCAAGGGGAAACATGCAGAAGCATAAAAAGGGAAAAGGAAAAGTCACTATAGATGAGATTAGGAAGAAAATGAAGAAGATTCCATTTGTTGCAAGAAATGATTCCACACCCGAATCTAGTCTTGGTAATTCCTCTGGGAATTAGATGAAGGCCTCTAGCCTAGCGGGAGCTATCAAGAAAATCCTTCAAATCCCCCGTCGGTAGTTGGTACCAGGATATGGACGAGTGTAGTGATTGTATTGTTGATCTATATATGTTGTTCAGGTAGTTCGATAGAGTATTTATGCAAATTTGAAGGTCCGTAGAAGAGTTATCTTTCACAGTGCATGGAAACAGGGTATCCAAATGAGTTTAGGAAAAAGCATTTATTGTGACAAAAGGTTAGGTGTGTGAATGAAAAAAGGTCATTTGTATTCTTCATTTGTCACTTTGAATTTTGAGAAGAAGAAGTTTAGAGAGCTCTGAAGTGAACTTTGCTAAAATTTAGTGAAGATTCAAAGTGTGAAGGAGATTTGGAGATCAAACCCTAATTCAGTGAAAAGGTATTTATCGAGAAAACTTGTGAACTTATGAATTTGTGAAAATGGCTAATCCGTTGGTAGTTGATGTCAAGGATAGGCCCCATCCAAAATTCAAGTGGCATCCTTTCAAATATGTTGAGATAGAGCCCTTAGGTGCATTTTTCATCCATTCCATAGGGTGTCTTGCATATTAAAGACATTAGGGCATACATTCATGAAAACATTGAACAGTTAGGGGGCTCACAATTGATGAATTTGTACTCCAATCATCTTTTGGGAGAGGGTTTATGTGTTAAACCTAAATTCAAAACCTTAGAGGAGAAGAAATTCACACAAATTGTAAAATTCCCCATGTTTGATGTAGCGAGTGGGTCTACTATATTTTGAGCCAAGTTCATGCTGAATTTATGTGGTTGATTCAACCTTTTAAGATTACAAAAGAAGACATAAGTGATATTACCAGTTTAAATTCCCCCGGTGGGTTTCCGATCTTGAAGTCTGTGAAGAACCAGACAATTACTGATGCAACTGCTTCAGTGTTTGATAAAAGAGCTATGGAAATTGATGATATTATTGAAGTGGATGTTAGATTTGTCGCAATGGTCATTGGTTACAAGATCTATCATTCAAGTTGGGATAATTTTGTATCTGGTACAACTATCTATGCATAATATCAAATGGTGAAGGAAAATGTAGAGTATGATCTATGTGAGCTACTCCGAAGCCATTTAATGGAGAATCTTGGTAAGATCAAGAAAGATAAGAAGAATTCCTTTAAATATGGTAATCTGTTGTTTTGTTTATTCTTTTATTTCATGAATGAAGTTTTGGGAGCTGGAAAAGTGCATTAGCAAGGTGATAAGCCTATGGCTGTTTAGATTAGAGACATGTTATACAACATCGATGATAGTAAATCTAGGAAAATTGCAATCTGGGGTTATTTCAAGAATTTTCAAAATGAAATGAAAGCCAAGGAAAGGATTCCTACTTATATTATCGAGAAGTATAAGGATACAATTTTCTTTATGGTTGGCATTGATCAATGCTTTATGGAAGATGTTGATCCTAGAATGGTTTGGATTATGCCAATGGGCTATGAAGTTGAAGAGAAAATATTGGAACTATATGTACAACATTTGTTGAGTAAACCTCAGGATTCGATTAAAGAGAGGTTTGGAACCTATAAAGAAAAATATATGCAAGTACATGAGCAATTGAAGAAACCTATGATAGTCTCGAAGGTAAGGAAGGAAGTCAAAGCTAAATTGCTGAGAGCATGGGTATATCTATAGAAGCTATGAGAGAAGATAGAAGAAAGAGAGAAAAAGCTGAAGTAGAAGAGCCTACTAGAATTGAATCTACTAGTCCGACAACATCCTCTATGCAAACTAGATCTAGAAGAATCTCTACACTCACATCTGGTCCTACAGAGAATTCAACCCCTATGAAAACTCAAGCCAAGGAACCTGGTAAGAGGAAGAAGGAAAAAATCACGAGTCTATGTTGTTGTCTCAAAAGATGAAGATATTGAATCTGATGAAGAGGTAAGGGAAATAAAGCACATGGGCACCTAGGCAACAATATTTACTAAGGACAAGCCCTCCGGTGAAGAGGAGAAAGCAAATAAGAAGATGAAAACAGAAAAATCAAGTATGTCTATAAAAGAAGTGGAGAAATCCTTGATTAAGGATGGAAATCTTAGGCCTCTTTGTGAATGGTATGACATCTTTGACAGTGTCAGTCAAAGAGTTCTTAAGGAAAGTTCAATAAAATATGTGAATAGTTTCAATATGAATCTTATTGAAATAATGTATCAAATACCTAAAGGTCTATATGAATTTTTGGAAATAAGAAGAGTGAGTGCAAGGACAAAAGAAGAGAAAATGAGAGAATGAATACTTGTTGATTTATGTCTGGTTATGTCATTAGAAGAGATGAAGAATATTCTAAATGAAGCTAAAATGGATTTTAAGAGAAAAAAAGGGTGAACAAGTTGATGATTGGACAAACTGAAGAGGTGGAAAAGGACACTGAGAAAATCCTTAAGGCAATTCTGTTAAAAAATAGATATAATGTTGTCTCTGAATAAGTGCATGTTGGAGATGTTTCATCTAATCTGGTAAATGGAGAAGGAAAAGAAGATACATTTGAGGATACTCTGAATCCTCTTGTGGAAGCAAGAGACACTGCTAAGGTAGTAAAGGATTTCTTGGAAGAGCAATAGGAAGAGTTTGATCATGAATTGATTAAAGGTCCTATCAACTTGGCTACTTTGTCTCCCATTGAGAAACTAAAAGTTGCATCATTTGCATAGGCCAAGGCAAGGGAAGAAATTCTAAAATCACATATTGAAGATAGTGAGCTATTGTATCTTGCATCTAGTATTCTAGAGAAGATCATGCCTTCATATGTCAAGGATTCATTTGATTCTCCATCTAGTCAGCTAAAGAAGCTTGTTAATTCTATAAGTACTCACTTTGAGTCACTTGACAAGTCAGCTATGGATAAGATTCAAAAGGAGTTTGATGCTAAAAGGTTTAGTGGGTTGAAAGGAATGATAGCTAATGATAAATATCAGTCAGCTACTTGTGTAAAGAATATTCAAAGTGATTTGTCTAAAGGTGGTAACATTTATAAGTCATGTTTATCTTTATCCCAGTTCATTGAGGATATTGAAAAGAAAATGAAAGAATGTGAGAAATAGTTAACATATATCACTCAAGCATTTGATCCTCTAACTATTTCTATTGGAAAGAAAGAAGGTCAAGTCATATCCCTACTTGACAAGATTAAAATTTTGAATCATGAAGAAGGAAAAATTGCTGAAAGGATTTGTGAGCTTAGAGGACTAATTGGTCCTAAGATAGAAACAATTCTTAATGCTTTGAAGGAAGCACAAGATGCTAAGGCGGTTAGTGATCCGACAAACTTGAATCAGTAAAGATGCAATATTGTTTGTTTTTTTGGTCACATGACTATCTTAGAGAGTCTCAAGAAGGGCTGGGACACAAGTTTGAGCCTATTGAAGACCAATTTTGCAAATATTTTCAAGTTTGTGTAAGTGGTAGAAGCATGTTTGTACATATGCAATAATTTTGGTTTGATTTATGGTATGCAGATTACCCATCGTTTCCATTGATTTCAAAGGTGGAGAGTAGAGTTCATTGAAAAATGTATATTCATCTCAAGGGGATTTGTAATTTTGAGCTATGATTGAAGATCTTTTTGGAGATTTCAAGATTGGCAGTGTATTTATGTTGGTACTAACCTGACACTTTGTCATTTTCTACTAAGTGTTGCTATCAATTCCAAAGGGGGAGATTGTTGGCAAGAGACACTACAATTTTTTTTTGGTGTTTTCATTGATGGAAACCCTTTTTAGTGATTTGATCCGAACATCATCATTTGATCATACTGGAAGTCATATTGAAGATTAGTGACTAACTGCCAAGTTAGAATAGAGCATCCAACATAATTGTGTTCATCAATTCATATGCAATTTTTTGTTATTATTTTGTGCTTTGGATCTTAGGGAAGGTAGTTTCATGTATTGAATCTTGGAGCCTCATATCCATCAGTGTGCAAGTTAGAATATCTAGATGATTAATTTTTTGTTTAATAGTGCATGAAGGCTAACAAAGTAAATGTAGCATGTTGCAGATATTCGAGGAGCAATTATTTAAGTATTTTTTTGTTCGATCATGTTTATTTGGGTCCTCACTATGTTGTGGCTAACTTTGGTGGGAGCACATTGAAAATTATTCATAATTTGAGCTGACAATTTGTAAATGTTTTCTATTTTGTTGAAGCCGACATGAAGCAATTAAATCCTTAGTAGCGGATATATATAAGCGATTGATTATATCATTTTGATGTCTGTACGTGTAGACACCGAAATCTAGTTTAAGCCTACGACTTCAATATTCTTCATAATTCGTATTCTTCATGGTCATGATTAAATAATGTCAATTATTTAATTATCCACTTTAACTTTAATTCCTCTATTAATTAAATAATCTTAATTATTTAATTAATTCACATTTTCTTTATTTTATCTGGTTAATTAAATAAACACGTTTTATTTAATTATGTTACTAATTAACCTTATCCTTCTTGTCAAATTAAATAAATTCTTATTTAATTTACTCTTTATCATACTTCAACTATAATTAAATAAATTCTTTATTTATTTAATTATTCATTTAAATCCCTTCATCACTTAATTAAATAAATCTTAACTATTTAATTATTCTTAAAATATCAAATCTTGAATTAAATGAATTATTTAATTCATGAATTCTATTTTAACGCATTCCTCTATATTTAGATAATTGTGTGAGTTATCTAAGTATTTACTTTACTCAACTCAAAGATCTATTTTAATCACTCAGTTAACTCTTGATTTAATGTTTGAGTGGCGTTCTTGAGTAATCTCTTCGTCAAGTCATTCAATCATTCAGTGCTAAATCAATTGCGTGTACATGCATATTAATTAAATATTCTTATTTAATTAATTAAACCTTGTACATGCATTCGAACAAGAGTTGCTTTAATCAATCTTTATCTTTGTCATGCAAAGATAATTCTTCTGTTTTTGAATACCAAACTGGAAGATTAAATCATTTATTTAATCTTTAATTTGATTTCTAATTTGTATCACTCATGTCATTACTGACACTTATCAGAATGCATGTCTAATTAGTCGATATCAACCATCTGTTGATCTTTCGATCTTGGCCTGTCGTTCGAATAATCAATTTTCTA
Organism: Sequoia sempervirens; assembly: GCA_007258455.2. NCBI lineage: Eukaryota > Viridiplantae > Streptophyta > Pinopsida > Cupressales > Cupressaceae > Sequoia > Sequoia sempervirens. Next base: position 95,817 of record VDFB02002141.1, on the reverse strand, counting down.
TAAATTGATCTGGTCTTCATCATTCCAATCTCTCTCAAAAAATCATGAATTCTTATGACTTTTGAGAGCACATATCTTGAATCTTTGATGTTTTTCTAAATCACTATCTTAGGCTATACTTGCATGAACTTACGAGAAATTTGAGGGCAATTATACTACTACAAGCAAAATGGAGAAGGGCAATCGAGATGAATCATGGAAATATGTACAAATTTGGTGAGATTGTTCTAGTTTTGTTCATGTTTTTGACTTTCCTTTGTTCTTTGTTGCTTAGCATTAGATTGCATTTAGATTTGCATTGCATTGTTTGCTCTTAATCTTGTCTTGTGCATTTTCTTGGTGTTACATTTGGTGAACCTGATGTGAAGACACCATCTTCGCGTTTCCGCAGACTTTTATTTTAATTTTTGCAGGTTTTTCGTACGGAATGATGCATGAGATTGACGAAATGCCGCAATTGAAATTCATAGATGCATCAGTTTGATGAAGTGACACAATTGATTCCCTGAACCGCATTTGATACACTAAACAACGCATCTGAAAAACTAGGATGCATCTAAAAATTCCCGAACCGCAACTGTCTAGTAAATACCCAGAATGCCATTGTAGAGGAAATCAACGCATCTGAGTGGTAAAAAAGCGACGCAATTGACTGGTAACCCTTTGTTTCTATTTTCAAAAATCTAAATTTTTCAATTGATTTGTGTGTTACTAATATCAGATTTTCAAAATGTGGGCTTTTTGTTTTTGGAGTTAACAAGTTTTTGTAGGATGATTGATGAAGACAATACTAAAACTACTAACGAATCTTTCTGCATAACGCATGATGAAGACCTTAGTTAATTTTCTTGAAACAGATTGTTTGGTAGTGTAGCAAATCTTTTATTTGGATTAAAATTAACAAGTGTTTACTATGTTTGGTACGAAAGAACATCTGTGTATTACCCTTACGATTTGGTACATCAAACTATCATCTCCCCTTGCGCATCTGTGTGATCTTGGGTGTACAAGAAACGGTTACCAACTCTAGAACTTGGGCCTATTCTGGTGGGAAAAAAGTACTCACCCCAGGATGACTCAGACCGGTAGTACCCTGAACCCGAGGGACTTCTGGCTAGTATATAAAAGTGGATTCTTAGGGAAATTCCAAGAATCACGCGTATGGTTCTAACGAGATGGATCCGAAAGGGGACTCTCACCACATGAATCATGCCCTACAAACAAAATGCCCGTATTAAATACCTCTTATTTTAGTGTCCAACTGTTCTATTGGCCATTGCTTGGTATAGTGCAGGGTATAGTATCATGCCCAAAGACACTCACTACTGATCCCCTTGAGTAGAGATGGTAGTTCTTGGGAGGTCATTGCCCAAAGAATTCAAAATTGGTGTGCTCAAAAGACGTTAATGAGCCATGGAGGGGAGCCAATGCCACCAAATTTCTAAGCTATCCGCTCTTGAGAAGGAAATGTGTTTATCACCAATCCGGGGTATTTTGGTGGGCTATACCAAGTATACAAACCCTAGGCCTTATGGCCTATTAGGATGTGCTTGTCTGTTGTCAACTTAAACATTCTTTTGAGTCCATAATCAAACTAAAAACACTTTGTCTTATGATTGTTCTTGTTTGCCAGAATTTGATCACAGAAAATAGAGTCAGTTTTAAATCTTACGTCACTGAAAATTCATAGAGTCGTAACTGTTCACCAGAAAGTCACAATTGATCTTTGGAGTCGCATCTGTTTAAGTTCGAGTCGCATCTGTTATTACAATTCACATCTGTTTAACTTCGAGTCGCATCTGTTATTATGAGTCACATTTGTTTAACTTCGAGTCGCATCTGTCGGTTAGGGTCGCATCTGTGTAGAATAGAGTCACATCTACTAGATCAATTCACAATTCTTTTGCAAAAAAAATGCATGCGTTATATTCTGAGTCGCAATTGTCATTACGGGTTGCATCCATTAGATTGTTAACCGCATCTGTTGGAGTCACACATTGAACTTTACCAGAGAAACACAACTGTCAAATTTAACCGCAACTGGTAAACTTAACCGCATATGTGAAATCCTGCGACACATTTGTCTGATTATCAAAAAACCAGAATTCACAGTCACTGTCTAGTCAACACGATTAAACCAGTTTTAGTTGTCCTTTCACAAACAGTCCTTGAACAGAAACCTAAAATGATTTGCTCAATTTTGCATCCTTTAGGTTCATTCGGTCATTACCATAGTTGTCTTAATTCAGAGTTTAGGTTCATCTTAGAATACATATTACCTTGCATTAAACTTCTAGAAAGGTCATCTTTACAAACTTTGGGATAAGTTTACCATCTACACTCTAGAAAAATCATAGCGTCAATGAAGTCTGTCATTGAACCTAGTTTTATCAATTTATCCTTTATCCTATAGAGAGTCCTCCTAGCTCATTAGTCTAGTTAGGAAACTCAACTTGTCTTTCATCCTCGTCCTACATTGGTTCCTTGACTTAACTAAATTGATGTCTTGGTTAGACTTTAGGTAGTTGGTCCCTCCGTCTTGGGTTTATAGAATTGATTATTTTAGAACCTTGCTTAGACTTTGCATCTTTAGATTTTAGACTAGTATCATCCTAGAACATTCCTTGTTTTGCATACGAAAATCCCAAAACCATAGACTAGGGTCATACTGTTCATAGATATAGTTTTGCATTTCCCACATATTGAGCTTGTCTTACATGGTTGAAACTAGGTCTAAGAGAAGAGAGAGAGTAAACATGTCAAACCCAAACGAATTCATCAATCCATTTTCCTCAAGACCTCACAAGACTTTACTAGACAAATTCACCATTAGAAACAATCAAGGATAAATCATAGTAGAGGACATAGAGACTGCTACACAGGACCCTAAATTTTCCTCTTTTGTAGATGAATACCTAGCCAACGATCGTCAACGATATTTAGCCAAACTGCTAGTTGAAGGCGCTACCTTACCCGCAGAATTTGATATTAGCACCTTGCAAACTCAACCTACACAAGGGACAAACACAATGACTGCTAGTACTACTATACCTCAGGTTAGCACAACTATGCCATCTAGCACACCTACATAGAGTATGACAGTCCAAACGTCTCCATTTGGTACATCTGGCATGACATCGGGATTTAATTTCACTGTAGGGACTTCATCATCTACTCCTTTTGGTCCTCTTGTTGGGAGTAAAAGACCTAAAACTTCAACCTCTACACCTTATGTCAGTGTCACAGGTTCACATTCAATGACCACACCTAATGCTAGTATCATGAGCACCATACCCCAGTCGATGGCCATACCTAGTGCTCAAGTCACTAGTACTATACCACTGATTACACAAACAAGAGGCATTCTCCTCCTTCCAATATGGCAATCAGAATCCATTCACATAGATTCTGAATCAGAATCCTTTCTATCAGATTGGAAGTTAGAATCTATTCACACAAATTCCAAGTCAAAACCAATTTACATAGATTCTGAATCAGAATCCTTTCATCTAGGGTGGTATTCATAATCCATTCACATAGATCCCAAGTCAAAATCAATTTATGCAGACTCTAGACCAGAACATGTTTACCAACATTCTAAATCCAAACTCACCTCAAATACAAATGTTCAATCGAAACCCATCACGAGACCTTGGATTTTAGAATACATACACATATTCGCATAATCCACCTAGGACATCATTGACCCAAGTTGATGTCTTGCAAACAAAAATGCATTCCCTACAAACACAAATGGACAACATGGCAGTTTCAACTAAGAAATCCTATTCAACAAAGGACATATGCCCGTTTCCCTTTGATAGATCATTGTACATGACCCCTTTCCCTCACGGGTATGTCATACCGAATCTTCCTAAGTACAATGGCAAATGAAATCCGATAGAACATATAAGGGCATTTTTTACCATATGCATAGATGTTGCTTATGACACCAGATATCTTATGAGGCTCTTTCCAAGAAGTCTTGTAGGATTACACTAGAATGGTTTTCAGGTCTAGACTCTGGCATTAGATCTTGGGGTGAACTAGTCAAGAAATTTGTGGAGCAATTCTCCTTCAACATTGACCATGAAATAAATATAGCAACCTTGTGTCATACAACACAAGATGAAGGAGAAGCATTTATCGCTTTCTTCCAGAGGTGGAGGACTATAGCTAGCTAGTGTCCTGCCGATATACCTAAAAAACAAAAAGTTACTATGTTCCAAGAAAACCTTCATGTGAAACTACGAAGTAATCTAAGAGTACATTGTTGTACATCTTTCTCCGAACTAGTGGAAAAAGGGGTTATAATAGAAAAGGATCTCATTGAAAAAGTTGAACTTAAGACATCAACATCCAATAGAAATCCAATCGTGCAAAACACCCCCACTGACAGAAATAGATTTTGGTCTCGTAACAAAAATGTCACCAATGATGGGGTAGTTGATGCTAAGACGATACAAGAAGGACCACTCATCACATTACAGGGACCTCACAATTTTGCCAACATGCTTAATGTTTTCAATCAACCTCCTAACATGGTCCAAAATACTCAATGTCCACAACAAAGGAGATTTCAAAAATGTGAGTTCACTCCCTTGGGGGAACCCATTGAGTCAGTGTTCAAACAACTATTACAACATAATCTTATACAGCTGCAAGAACAAAGACAATACGATCCAGGACAATTTAAACCAGCTTGGTGGGATGATAATGCCTTTTGTGATTATCATAGAACTAAGGGACATAACTTACAAAACTGTCGACAACTAAAGAATATCATACAAAATCTTATCGAAAGGAGAATTATCGAAGTTAGTGGACAAAAACAAAAGTCATCGAACACTGATCATCAAGTCTTTTCTGACCTGCTACATGACCATGGGAAAGGAACTGTCCCCAGTTCAAGTACTAAGACCAATATTTCATCCAACTATGCGAGTATCAAGCATGATTATAATAGTGGTAAAATCATTCATTGCCTTCATGCCCTCGATGAGAATATTAATACCATTACTATCAATACAAATCCTGAGTGTGCGGTCAATACTTGTTGTACTAAGTTCACTATCCAAGGCCCTCCATTGCAACAAACACCACAACCTTCCAAGTTACAATATAACCTACTTGACCAGTTGGGGAAGACCCTAGCCCAAATTTCAATCTTGGAATTGTTGCGTATTTCCCCTGAGCATCGATTTGTTCTCGATAAAGCTTTGCATAACACCACAGTCCCTAATGACCTTGATGTCAATCATTTCCAAGAAATGGTGGGCTATTTGACCAATAACCATCATGCCACATTTTATGAACAATATTATGCAACTGAAAAGATGAACCACAACGACCCTTTACATCTAGAAGTCCTTGTTGATGACACCAAAGTTATATGAGTTTTGGTAGACGTAGGAGCAGGGTTAAATCTGTGCACTTTAAAAATAATTAAGGCCTTAGGTATCTCAGAAACATGCGTAGACATGACCAAAATTATTGTCATTAAAGCTTATGATGATGAGGAAAGAAAATCAAAGTGAGTGGTAACACTTCCTATCAGAATTGGTCCTGCGGTGATGGAGACAAAGTTTCAGGTCTTGGATCTCACCCTTCCTTATAACCTTCTACTAGGTAGGCCATGGATTCATGCCATGAAGGCGGTCCCTTCCACATATCAATAGTGTCTTAAATTCCCTTATAATGGCACAAAAATAACTATAGATGGTGATCCTGATCAATTTCAATACTACACCAATCTAAAAGAGGTCCCCCAATGTCAAGTGCCAGTGAACCAAGAGGCTTCATCGTCCAATCCATCTTCTTATGTTGATCCATCTATGCTCACTCGAACATATATTTCTCCCTCCATACCTACCACTCCTAGGGTTGAGATACAAGATAAAGGTTGTGGAGAGTATTACATGAAAACATCTTATTGTGTTAGCCAGTTGATTCCTCCTAAGTCATACGGTTTATCTACATTAGATAGGAGACAATCTATGGTCACTCTACACATTCCTCCCACAACAACTTTTACTAAATGGTGTGAATTAAGCAAAGAGGTTGTAGATGCAGAAGATGTCACTTCCTGGTTGTACAAGGAAGATAAGGAGGAGCCTCTCTCACTTGCTCACATTCCTACAGATCTATATGGTAAAGGTTTCAAAATTATGCAAAGCAAGGGATACGATGGACAAAGTGGGTTAGGCTTAAATCAAGATGGAAGGATTGAACCAATCTTTGTTTCTCAATGGACAAAAGGAGTGGGGCTAGGGTTTCAACCGATTCAGATTGGTGTTCCTAGTATCACATCACCCTTAATCGAGGAAGTAAGTGCTTCAGAAGATCTTGAGACATCTCATGAACCACCTGACCAATATCACTGTGAATCCCCTGGCTCTAATGACTATGAGTGGGATTCCTTATCCTCTACCTCTTCCATGGACCTTGATAAGCTATTTGGAGAACTTGACTTAATGTTAAGATCCTCCCCAAATCCATTGAATTCCTGTCCACCAAAGAAAATGACAAAGGAGGAGTGGTTTACTCACTACTATTGGGAATCACTTGATCCTACCTCTTGGAAAGCCAATAAATCTGTTACAAATAATCAAACCTTGGCATTAGGCCCACCTATCAATCTACCTAGACCTAAACCTAAGAGAAAATGGGATTTAGTACAAGACTTTTGTGACCATATGAATAACTCAATTTTTACCTTGACCCCATTAAACTTTGATAACTTTGACAATGACATGCCCTTAGTTTATCCCCAACTCATTGATTGGGATCAACAAGACACACCCGTCTTAGACATTTTTGAGAACGACGAAGCAATCACTGAGTTCCTGGGATTACGAGAAGGCATACCTAACAGTGATCATAAGGTCGGTTTTACCATTGACTTGGACAACAAAGCATATTTTGGGGAATCTGTTCAACCCTCCAGTCGCAAAAATGAGAAAAAGAATAAACAAGATAAAAGGGATGAGTCTTTAGGTGAAAACCAATAGGCACCTTTAGACAATGAAAAAGTAAAAAGAAAGGATGCATCTGAAGGTGAAAACCTCTCTGAGGAACCTAAGGATGGAGGTTTGAACATTCTCCCCATTGCACAGGAAAAGTCACCCATGCTCGTGGAAGAATCGTTAGAAGTCAACATAGGCACAAAAGAGCATCCTCGAATGGTTTATTTTGCAACATCATTGACAACAGAAGAGCAGCCAGAGTTCCATAATTTCTTTGCACAGTGACAAATAAATTTTGCCTGGTCATATGCAGACATGCCAGGGTTGGATCCTGAACTTGTTCTACATCACTTGCCATTACAACCAGGTGTCAAACCAGTGAAATAGAAGTTGAGAAAAATGCATCCACAGATTGCTTTATTAGTCAAGGCAGAACTCAAGAAACTATTAGACGTTGGTTTCATAAGATCAATTGACTATGCCGATTGGATCTCCAATCTTGTACCAGTCACTAAACCAACTAGGGGCATCTGCATCTACACTGATTTTAGAGATATCAACAAATCTTGTCCTAAAGATGACTTCCCTTTGCTCAACATAGACATGATAGTTGACATGACAACAAGATATGAGATGTTGTCCCTTATGGATGGATTTTCAGGATATAATTAGATCAAAATTGCAACTGAAGACCAACCTAAAATGGCTTTCACTTGTCCTTAGGGAACATATTTCTGGAATGCTATGCCCTTTGGACTCAAGAATGCTGGAGCAACCTACCAACGTGCCATGACCACCATCTTTCATGATCTAGTACACACTCTTATGGAGGATTATGTCGATGATCTTATTGTTAAATCCAAGAGAAGGGCAGAACATTTACAGGTTTTAGACAAGATATTTCAAAGACTGGAGAAGTATAAAGTGAGACTCAATCCTAAGAAGTGTGTGTTTGGAGTGAAGTCAGGAAAGCTGTTAGGTTATATCATTTCCAGATGAGGCATTGAAGTGGATCCAGCTAAGGTAAAAGCAATCATGGACATGCCTCCACCCACTAATCTTAGTCAACTAAGGACATTACAGGGAAGGTTGCAATCCATCAGACGATTTATAGTGCAATTAGCAGATAAGACACATCCTTTTCAACATCTACTTAAGAAAGGGATAACGTTTGCATGGACAGCTAGGTGTGGAGAGGCCTTTCAACTGATTAAGGAATATTTACTCACACCACCAGTCTTAATGCCACCTGTTGAAGGCAAACCATTGATTCTTTATATTATGGCAACCCATTCATCACTCGGAGCATTTCTTGCACAAAATGACGAAGAAGTTCATGAAAGGGCAGTCTATTATATCAGTCAGACTTTGGTAGGTTATGAGCTCAACTATAGTACCATTGAATGTGCCTGTTTTGCAGTAGTATTTGCTACCCAAAAATTGAGGCACTATATGCTAAACCATCAAACAATGCTGATTGCTAAAATAGACCCTCTAAAATATCTTCTCAGCAAGGCAGCATTAATAGGGCGACTGGCCAAATGGGTTATGATTCTTAGTGAGTATGATATCCAGTACATAGAAAGAAAGGCTATTAAAGGACAGGTCATTACTGATCAGTTAGCTGACACACCAATACAGGCAGATCACCCATTAGTTCTAGACTTTCCTGATGAGTTTATATTTACAATGGATACAAATACCACATGGAAACTGTACTTCGATGGCTCACATACAAATCATGGTTCAGGGGCTGGTATATTTTTTATCACACCATAGGGTGATTCCATCCCTAAGTCATTTAGGATTTCATTTCCATGCACTAACAACATGGCAGAGTATGAAGCTCTAGTGACAGAGTTACGTATGGTAGTCAAGTGGAAAATTAAAAATTTACAGGTATATGGTGATTCTCAACTAGTAATCAGACAGGTATATGGTGATTCTCAACTAGTAATAAGATAGGTAAATGATGATTATGAGACTAAGGATGAGAAGCTTGCTCCATATAAGCGCATGGCTGATAGCTTTAAAGAGTACTTTGACAAAGTCAAATTTCATCAAATACCTCATGTTTTAAATAGGGCAACAGACGCTATGGCTACAATTGCATCACTTCTTGACATTCCTAACAGCGTGCCTAAGTTCGAGTTCTTGGTAGAATAGGTTTTGGTCCCAGCCTATGATATCCCAGATTCTGAAATGGTGTGTGACATTGTTAGTCCTGATTCCCCATGGTACAAAGAAATCTATGATTACCTTCATGCCGAAGTCATAACCACTGGCCTATCAAATAACCAACGTAGGACATTCCTCCACAAGTCATCCAAATACACCATCATCAGAGACACCCTATATAGACGCGCCTTAGATAATACCCTACTGAGATGTCTCGATTCTACTGAAGCACAAGCAACCTTGCGTGGGGTGCATGAGGGTATATGTGGTTCCCATTCTAGCGGTCCTACCTTAGCCAAAGAGATTATGAGACTGGGTTATTACTAGCCTACTATGGAAAAAGACTCATATGTTTTTGTCACGAAATGCCGCCAATGCCAAGTTCATGGAGACTTGATACATTCGCCAGCATAGGAGCTTCGTCCTATAACATCACCATGGCCCTTTTCCCAATGGGGGCTCGACCTCATAGGTAGGATCCACCCCACATCATCTAATGGACACAGGTTCATTATCACTGCCACTAAGTACTTTATGAAGTGGATTGAAGCCATTCCTATAACATACATTACTGGCACACAGATTTCTAAGTTTATTCTGAATTATATCATCTGTCGGTATGGTGTCCCTTAGTCCATCATCACAAATAATGGCCGCCCATTTAAGAATCAAGAAGTCCACCATCTGTGTGATGAATTTCATATCCAACATCACTTCCCCACTCCATACTACCCACAAGGTAAAGGCCAAGCAGAGGCATCTAAAAAAACCATCATTAGAATCCTCAAGAAGACTGTCAATGATGTTGGTCGTGACTGGCATTTACAGCTTAACCCTGCCTTATGGGATTATCACACAAGTATCTGTACTCCCACTGGTGCTACTCCCTATTCACTAGTATTTGGTTCTGAAGCTATTCTGCCTATTGAGGTCGAGATTCCTTCCCTAAGGGTCTCCTTGAAAGGCCACATAGATGATGAAGAGTACCAAGTATCGAGACTCCATGAGCTAGAATTCCTGGATGAGCGAAGACAAAAGGCACTAGACCATCTCCAAGCATATCAAAATTGCCTTCATCGTAGCTATAACAGGAAGGTCTTGAATAGAAAATTTGATATTGGTGACCTGGTTTTAATGGAGAACCCAAAGAATCAAGAAGAAAGAGACAAACCAGGAAAGTTCAAACCAAACTGGTTAGGACCTTATATTGTTACAGAAGCTTTTGGATCAAGAGCGTACCAACTCTCTACTCCTAAAGGGGAACCATTGTCCTCACCAATCAATAGTCTGCATCTGAAGAAGTTCTACGCATAGCTTCTAAGAGCCTTGTCTTATTTAGCAAAAATACAAAAAAATCAAAAAATCAAAAAAATCGTTACCAAGGTGAAAACCTGGCAAACAGGCATCTTGGTAACACCAAAAAAATTAGATAATCCAGAAAATAGTAAAGAAAAATAATTTGTCCAATAGTGAAAACCACTTCGGTGGTGCTTTAGGTAGGTACCGTGGTGAAAACCTGGCAAATAGGCACCATGTGTAGTTGACTCTGCTCCTTTGTCTACTATTATTATAATCTAGCACATCCTTGTACATAGTCCACTACCCTGTACATATTTCACTACCCTGTAGATAGTCCTTATTCCTGTACATACTACGTATCCCTGTACCTATCCCTTATCTTTCATATCCATCGCTTGTATATACCATTCATAATAGGTGGTAGTATTTCCCATAACCTGGAATGATTGACATCGAGTGTATTTCATATCCCCCATATTACCCTATTCATAATCATTTGGTCTTATACTTGACTGGGGGAAAACACTTGATGTGTGTCATATTGATTCTTCCATTGGATGTGTTGAAGACGTCAAAACCATAGAAAATTCCACAAACATCGCAACATGACCTGAGAAAACACAAAACAATCAGAAAACTTCAAAAAGATAAAAAATAAAAACATTTCAAAAATCCAAAAATAGAGTCAAAGTCAGTCACACTTTTCGTTCTTTGTCATTGGTCGAACTATGTTGCCTCTATGACTGGACATGGGAAAGGCCATCTATCGATGTTCCCCCGAGGCATTAGGTCAGTCTGTTTAGGTTTTTCTATATAAAATCATGATTCAATCCATATGTCTATATGACAAGGTCATTGGTCGTGTCGAACTACGAGGTCTCTGTGTTTATAACATAGGAAAGGCCATCAATCGATGAGCCCCTGAGGCCACACTAGGTTAGTCCATTAGGGTTCGTCACATTCACTTTCACACACATCTTCTATTTGTAGTCAGTCTTGTTAGTCAAAGTCAAGTCGAACTATGAGGTCTCTGCATGTATAACGTAGGCAAGGCTATCAATCAATGAGCCCCCGAGGCCACACTAGGTCAGTCTTTTAGGGTTTGTCATCACACACAATCAATTGTCAACACATCATATTAAGTCATGCATCAATCTGGTGAACAAGTCAGCAATGTCTCTAAGTCAAATCAAACAAATTGCCAAGGAAACAATCAAAACTGATCAATTGATGTCTGCTACAGGATGAGTCCTTCCTGCTAGATAGACACTATCAAAACAATCAACCTTTGTCTTATTTAGGATGAGTCCTTCCTGAATATGGATATCAACAAGAAAATCTGTCTTCTATAAGATGAGTCCTTCCTGTATAATCGACATTGTCAAACAATCAAACATAGCCTTACACAGGTTATCACATCAACAGCATCTGACTCAACATCTTATACAATACATGTCTTTCTGAAACTAGGCTTTGTCATGCCTTATACAGATAGTCATAACATCAAAACCAGACTCACAATCTTATCCGGTATGTGTCTCTCCTGACATCAGGCTCTATCAATCAATCCTTTTATCAATCAAAACAAATCAAACAAACAGATCAAGTTTTGGAAAATATTTTATTGGCTTATTGACTTCATGGTTTATTTATCTTATCATTTATCTTGAATTAATGACTAGGAATTATGTTACTAGCTTTCTCAATGATGTCCCATGAAGGATTTAGAGAAGCAACGATGTATCAAAAATTTTTTTTCTTTGACTACTGTCTGTCGATTATGTTTTTAGATTTGATTTGGAGTCATGTTACTAGTTTCCTCAAGGATGTCCCATGAAGGATTTAGAGGAGCGATGATGTCTCAGGACCCATATTTTATTTTGACTGTTGTATGTGGTTTGTCTTGACAAAAAGACTGGGGCAACTTATGCCCTTAGTATGAGTTAACGACAATCCTTATCTGCGACTGTCTGTTATTAGCAAGTGGCTAACCTTGCACACCTTGATCTATCTCATATCATGGTGTTTGTTTCCATTTGTATTAGTCCTACCCAATGATGATAAATTTCAATACCTTTTTTGATACAGCAAGACATTGAAGATTGTTAATACTAACCTCTATCTCATTTCTTTCATTATTTCTCAATCTTTCTTTCTGTGCTAATAGTTCTTCTTTCTTCCATTATGACGGAGTCCTGTGACACACAACAATAACAATCATCCTGCATACACATACATGTTAGAAAAATACATACATCTAGGAATCTATCATATTTAGGACATCATGGCATAATAGACATTCATCATCATACACTACATATCATAAGCACTCCATGTACATCACAAAGGAAAATACATGCATCACATTACATTTGTATAGCATCACATGTATGCATTGTACCTCTAACATCATATTGCATCTCATAATTATAAATTGCATACATCATATAGAATCGACATCACATAGAATCAACATTATCTCATTAACTGCATAAACATCATAAAATACATATAATCATCCATCACATAGGCATATCATATAACCAACATAGGTATAAATAAACAACTACATAATCAATAGATAGAAATGCATATCATGAGAATCGCCGCCAAAATCATATATATATATATATATATATATATATATATATATCGCTCAAACGTGTCACATCACAATGTCATAATGTATCAATAATACATGGAAGCCCGTAGGCTATAGGATCATAATACAATGTCTCGATGCATCTCAAGAAGTATCCCTATCTTAAACTGCCACTACTATCATGCCTGGAGTGTGTGGAGGAATGATGATGGGAACCTGACAACCTGTGAGCTGAGGGAGGTCTGTCATATGGACCTGCTCTGTGTGGTTGCTCCACCCCCTATGCGCTAACTGTCCTGGTGTGGGTCCTGGTCTGTGACCTGCTACTATGTGCCTCTGAAAACCTCGGAGCCTGTCTCTCAGGAGGAATCTCTGCCTCATATAAATCACGGTAATATCTCTCTCTCTCCCTGACTTTAACTAACTCTCTGGAAAAAGCAACTAATGGTCCAGTACATAAGGCCCGGAGCTCTATGAATCTCTACTCTGTCTCCTGTCTTCGAGCTATAGCCTGATCTCAGTCCATGATGGCTCTATCCCTCTCTATCTAGAATGCATCCCTCTCTAACATCAAGCCTCTCATTTGCTCCTCCAGGGAGGAAACCTGGGCTCATAATGTAGAAGTATCAGGATCTACTGACCTTGTCTCATCCTTTCTGACCCTCACTATCCCATCCTCCTCCTCATCCAGCTCCTCTAGAATATGATCACGAATCTCTCTCTCATGATCATCATCCTCCTCATCATCCTCCTGGTAGGCACCTAGAAAGCCCAAGGCATCAATCTCTGCCTCCTCTCTGCCTGCCTCCTCCTCTGCCAAGATATTAGGTATGGCCTCCCCTGTGGGCTGCTTTTCCTTGCTGCCTATCACAGCATCCACCTCCTCCCCTCCTCTCCCAATGTCTAGTATGACCACATCCTCATCACCTCATCCCTCCTCACAGATCGGTGACAATGGTGGCCCTCATCCTCTTCGTCCATGTCTCCCTCTCCTGCCCCCTCATCTTCCACCTCGGCCTCCTCCATCTCCTTGACCTCTACCTCTGCCATGCCTGCCTCGCGGACCTGTCCCTCACTGCTCTACCGACGCTGGCTGCTCTAGATCTATCAACGAAATCGACCTGTGTATTTCCCACCACTGATCGTACTCCTCTATGGTCCCTGGGTCTACTGGACCATCTCTCCATCCCCATGGAACTGCCTGTAATGCATCAATGTCTACCTCAGCTATGGCCACTGGAATCTCTAGGCCCCATAGGGGGATCTCTCGTGATGACCTCGCGAACTTAGCCCGTCCTCTCGGCACATCCTGTACCTCTCCAAACTGCCGCAGGACACGATCTGGAAACTGACGCTCAATAATGTGGACATGTGACACTGTTCGCCCAATCAAGAACTATACCTGTCAGCAAAATGATAAATGCTCATCCTTGTTTGACCAATCTACGCAGCCCAGGTATGGTCTCCATGTGAACTGAACCATCGTGTCTATGGCATGCCTGAAATAACCTTTGTCCGCTATGTGGTGCTGAGTGTTAGCCCCTGCATAGTGGAAGGCATAAGGAGCTCTATGTGGAAGGTCAACTATCACTGGTGGCCAAAAAATGGCGATGTGTTCCCACGCCCATACCATCAGGAGTGTGGTACCACAACTCATAGACTGTGCCTCTCGGTAGGCAATATCATGCAAATGAAAGTACAACATCCCAAGGAGATAGGGACCCCATGCATATACCTCTCATCTCTCTAACATCCCTACCAACATCTCTCCCCATCCCATAGGAAAACCATGACCTCGACAATCAAGAAGTACTATGCCACCTATCAGTGTGCATAATAGACAGTATAGCTGCCTATACCTCTGGGCCAACACACGCCACCTAATCTCATAATGGTCAAACCCTAGCTATCTGACATCTACATGCGGGTAATATCGACACATCTCGGCAATACCCCTCTGGGTATCATAGCTCACCCGCATACCTCTAATAGGTAGTCTCAGAATCCTATAGACATCCTCTAACGTCACTGTGGCCTCTCCAGTCGGTGGGTGAAAGGACGATGTCTTCGACTGCCACCGCTCGCACAATGCTATCAATAATCTTTGATTCGCCTGAATTTGGGGCATGTCGGTAACATGTAACATACCTAGATGCCATGGGAACCATCGCTCTGCACTCTGCAAGCTGTCTCTGAACTGAAAGGTCATTGGTCTCGACTCTCGTGTGTATACACTATCCAACACAACCTGCAATGACATTACACATGCCTCATGTCAGCATAAAACATCTAACCTAGTGCAAAATGACTAAATTGATTTCTCATTCAAATGTGTCATTATTTTGCAAATGCGTCATTTCACTAAACAAATGCGTCATTAAACACATATGCGGTGCATCAAAATCACATGCATCATTTCCATAAACACATGCATCGTTCCTTTTCACATGCATCGTTTCACATTGTATATGCGTGTATTCTCAGAATACCGCGAACAATTACCTTTGAAAAATCAAATGAGTTGAAATATATGCATATGCATTGCAGTAAAATCAAATGCGTTGAAATATATACATATGCGTTGCAAAATTAACAAATGCAGTTATTCTAATTACACATGTGATGATATGTATCAAATGCATTTCCCTAAACTACAAATGTGTCAACACACATAAAACCTACGCTAAACATTCAACGTAACTTTGCAAATGCGGTTTTCTGCACGTAGATGCGTCGTTCATGCACACACATGCAGTATTTTGTTAAAATGATGCACCCATATATTTTGAATTAAATGCATAAAACTACATTGAAAGGGAAAATTTCAAAGGTCAAGTTTGAGGTACATACCGGGGGGTCCACGTCGGCTGGCCTCTAGAAGGTCTGGATCCTGTATGCGCGATGATGAGTGTTCGGAATGAGCGACATCCTCGCTGTGGGTGCAAAGCTAAATCTCAATTCTAAGGCTAGGTGGGTGAAAATGAATTGGTTTTTACCCCAATTTCTATATATACCTAGGGTTTTTGTGGCATTTCTTTCCTACTAGCTACGTCAGCTTCCAACCTCAATTAACCTGTATCCGTCCCTAACATTTCCAACCTCAATTCTGTCAACTCCACTGCATTTTTGGCTATCCAATGGACTAATCGGGATCATTTCCACATTTTTCTGAACTTTTTTGACAATTTGTCAATTTTCCCAAGGGAGCATACCCTCACCTATTTTACACTGGGGCATATTTCATATCGATTTTCTTTGACACAATGCCGAAATGACATTGTATCAAAGAGGGGAAAATGTAGACACCAAAATCTGGTTTAAGCTTGCGACTTCAATATTCTTCATAATTCGTATTCTTCATGGTCATGATTAAATAATGTCAATTATTTAATTATCCACTTTAACTTTAATTCCTCTATTAATTAAATAATCTTAATTATTTAATTAATTCACATTTTCTTTATTCTATCTGGTTAATTAAATAAACGCTTTTTATTTAATTATGTTACTAATTAACCTTATCCTTCTTGTCAAATTAAATAATTCTTATTTATTTTACTCTTTATCATACTTCAACTATAATTAAATAAATTCTTTATTTATTTAATTATTCATTTAAATCCCTTCATCACTTAATTAAATAAATCTTATTTATTTAATTATTTTTCAAATATTAAATCTTGAATTAAATGAATTATTTAATTCATGAATTCTATTTTAACACATTCCTCTATATTTAGATAATTGTGTGAGTTATCTAAGTATTTACTTTTAGTCAACTCAAAGATCTATTTTAATCGGTCAGTTAACTCTTGATTTAATGTCTGAGTGGCATTCTCGAGTAATCTCTTCATCAAGTCATTCAATCATTCAGTGCTCACTCAATTGCATGTACATGCATATTAATTAAATATTCTTATTTAATTAATTAAACCTTTTACGTGCATTTGAACAAGAGTTGCTTTAATCAATCTTTATCTTTGTCATGCAAAGATAATTCTTTTGTTTTTGAATACCAAATTGGAAGATTAAATCATTTATTTAATCTTTAATTCTATTTCTAATTTGTATCACTCATGTCATCACTGACAGTTATCAAAATGCATGTCTAATCACTCGATCTCAACCGTCTATTGATCTTTCGATCTTGGCCTATCGTTTGAATAATCAATTTTCTATAAATTGATTTGGTCTTCATCATTCCAATCTCTCTCGAAAACTCGCAAATTCTTATGACTTTTGAGAGCACATATCTTGAATCTTCGATGTTTTTCTAAATCACTATCTTAGGCTATACTTGCATGAACTTACGAGAAATATGAGGGAAATTATACTACTACAAGCAAAATGGAGAAGGGCAATCGAGATGAATAATTGAAATACGTACAAATTTGGTGAGATTGTTCTAGTTTTGTTCATGTTTTTTACTTTCCTTTGTTCTTTGTTGCTTAGCATTAGATTGCATTTAGATTTGCATTGCATTGTTTGCTCTTAATCTTGTCTTGTGCATTTTCTTGGCGTTACAGTATGAAGTGTTTTGGTGTGTGTCAAAAAATTCATAAGGATTGTAAGGAAATAATGCACAATTTCACTTGTGTAAAAAAAGGATTTGTGATGTGAGTTAGAGTAGAACATAGTAGAGGAGAAAAATCAGACAGAAGGTTAAGAATCTGATCTATGAGCTTAATTGAAACTATTCTCAGGCATTTGTAGATGCTATTTCATAGTTCACAACTCCAGTTGTCTTTTGGCACTGATTGTAAGGTAGTGAGCCATTTTGTTTTTGAGCAGTGAGCTCTAGGTAGTGTGCCTAAATGCAAGTGCATTCCCATTTTGTAAACATTCATTTTGAGTATACTTAGATCATATTGTGGATTGACCTCCACTGTGGTTTTTCCCCTAACATGGTTTCCATGTAAAAAATCCTTGTGTTATGGTGTTGTGGTTGTTTGTCTTATGTTCATGCATCTTTCTTTTGGTTGAATGCTATTATTACTTTAAAGATCAGATTAATAAAGTTAAAAATTGTAGAAAACTGATTCACCCCCCTCTTAGTGTTCCTTGATTCCAACAAATGGATCCCCTTTAAGTGCCAAGACCCATTTTAAAATATTCTTTTGGTAGCAATTTAATGATTCAAATTCAACTTGCAATTTTCAGTGTTTATAATCTTTTTTTGGGGAAATTAGATAAACACATATAAATACATAATCTTTTGATCGTTTTAAATCTAACTAGAAAGAAGAAACGTTCTAGGACACATGATAAAGATATTTTATAAGAAAATATTATTATCAATAGCTTTCAAAAGAAACATTATTAATCATTTTTAATAGCAATCAAGATCCTAACATCATGTCCAAGTTTATGTGTGTTCATGTTATCTTGTGAAGGCTAATATACATTGTTGATCCTAAAGAATCCAAGAATTTCAAGTATCCAAATAAATCAAGAAAAGAAAGATCAAATTCCTTTAGAGAGATGTGTTTGACTTTAGTCCTCTTAGGGAAGCCATTGAAGGGTGGTGAGTTGTATCAAGCATTGTTCATTCATCATTTCCTTCCCTTTTTTATTATCTTTATATCAAGGTTAAATTACCAAACTGAGGTTTTACTAAGGAAAACCCCCATACAAATTAAAAAAAAAATCCTCCTTGTGTCTGTGTCAAACAAAAGCCAAGATCAAACATTAGAGGATTGTCAAAATTAATTTTGGAAGCCTTAATAGAGACCCATTCACCCATGGGTGAATCAATCACTTAGAAGAATTAAAAAAAAATGGTGACAAGTGCATCTCAAATCTACTTGAAAACTATTATTTCCATTTTTGTACATTTTGAAATATGTATTTTATGTATTAGGTCAAGTTGTTTATTTATTAAGTGCTTCAAATCATTTTAGTTTAGTTTTAGATCTTTCCTATTGTCCTAGGGACTAATATCTAGATTTTATTGATTCGCCATTGAGGTTGAAAGTCAATTTTTACACCTTGTGATCTCTTACCTAATGAAATCCCTATGGAAAGATCCCTATTGAGATTCCAAAGTTTTATGCACACAACTAAAACTCATTTTTTGGAGGATATAGTTGGGAGAAAGGATGAAATAATTGATACAGTTAATTCAAAAGATAGTAAGAAGAATTTCTTACATGAAGATGGTAGGGTTACCTTGCATCCTCCATCTCCACACAAAACCATAGCTCAATCAAGTAAGTAACATAAGCCCTATAAACTCAAAAAGCCTAAAGTTTATGATCATCTTGAAAATCTACATTACATATTTTATCAATCCAAAACTAAGCATGATTTTTGCACACTTTTACACATGGGATTAATTAAATTACCACCTATACCTAAGAGAAAAACCAATAAACAAAAGGATAGGAATGAACCTTACTATGGATATCATAGAATATTTAGACATTTTACTGACAAATGCCATGCTTTAAATAATTTAGTGAAAGAACTTGATCCTTTTTCATGTCAACATGATCATATAATCAAATAATAATTGACCACTTTTCTCCTTTCCATGTGATAGTTGTAGAATATTAGCATACTCACTATTATGTGTATTGCACTTTATGTAACTCATTTTTTGACATTACAAGGAGCACCATATCATAATCTCAGTTCATCCTTGTCCTACATTTGGCAGGCAAGAGGTTAGGTATCCTTGTCCTAGTATGGCACTTGTTGTAGTCCCTTTGGCTAGTTTTCAGCCTTTTTTATATGATGATAGGGATTGGGATGCTAATGACCTACTTTAGGTTGGCTCGCATGTGACATACTTTTTCTCTTCTTTATATTTTCTTTGTGATTGAATGCATGTAATGTGATCCCCATATCGTGTTGTTTGGCATGTCTTTATATTTGTTTTCTTTCTTTGGATGACCCTTGTTACTCTATTGGTGGAAGGATACAAAGGAAGTTAATCCTTGACATTATTCTATTTTTATTTCCATTCTTCTATCTATTGTAAACATTGTCTTTTCTTTTTTCTTGTGTTTTCCTTTTGGGTATGATTCAAGGTGTTGAGACATCTTAGTCTCTTCCATGTTGACACAAAGTATTTCCTTTTCTTCCACTCTCTATGTGTTATTCCTCCTTTGTGTTTGTTGTTCTATGATCATTTGTGGAATGATGATAGTTCTGAGCTCTATTGTATCACTATAGCAAAGACATATGCTGACCCCAAACCTATGGATCACTTATGTGTTATATTTTGAGACTGCAGGTGGGGGAAACCCCTTTTCATCAAGCTTCTTTTTTTGGAAACATATCATTGGCATAGGGATTTCCAAATAACCTCTCATTTCCCTTTTATCAATTGAAATTTATCATTTCTATTTTAAATTAGTTTCTCACATCATGGTGTTTAGAAATTCCTTTAAAGTGGGGGAATACATTGACATTATTTTATTTAAGCATTTGCACATCCTAAGGTGGGTTTCATTTTAAGATTGACATTTTTCTTCACTTTTTTTTAGAGGAGTTAAACTTAGTGTAGCATTGGCATAGCACATTGATTAATTTGTGGAACCTTATCAATTTTTTTAGGGAGTATAAATTTGGTATGGTTGACGTATTGGTAAACGTTTTTGAAGACTTTCCCATCTACGACCTTTTTATTGGTACACACCTTGTGATTGTAAGGAAGCTAAGATAGGGGAAAAATTCCTACACTAATCTTGAGAGGAGAATAATGCAAAACTTTACATATCTTTAATAGTTATAGTAACTTAAACAAAAATAAACATAAATATCATGCATACCATGACACAATTATTAAAGTGGGGAAAACCCTTTTGGGAGAAAAAGCCCACACTCCAAAAGCTTGCAATATACTTGCAGAGCAAGCTTCTCACAAGAGTATCATCAATCAAAGATAAAGAGACAACACAACCACTATCAGACTCTCAAAATACATCACCATACCGTACTATAATTCCCTCATAAATCAGGGCTACATTCTACAGAAATATAGGCCGACAAAATATCTACCATTAGATGGGTATGTGCAAGATCATCATGGAAAAAACAAGCCCTTAAGTGTAAAAAAAAAATAAAAATCAGAGTTAGGCAACTTGACATAAAAATTTGAATAAGTTATCTATATTATTTCAAAAATATGCAAGAATAGAATCTGTAGAAAATTGAATCTAGTTCTTAAACTACTAGGTTTGTTCAAAAATAATAATAATTATTGGGTGAAAATTTGAAATTTCAATGCAGTAGTACTTAAATTTCAGGGAAAACATAAGAAGTAGGTGTCTTTCCAGCCACCCTAAACACAATAAAATGATAATATTTTTTTATAATATTTTAGATATAATTAGAGGACTCACGCCCCAATGTGATGCATATTTTTTTATAAGTTTTTTCCAAGCAAATAATTAATTATGAATTTTTTATTACAAATTTTAAAAAATATAAAAAACGTCTATGTCTGACCACCTTAACTTGGTCAAAACTTCATGAAATTCATTTTTTATTTTTTAATCTTATAGTATGCGAAGCATAGAATGTGACACATGTTTTGTATTCAAAAAATGTGATACTATATGAAAGCTATCAATGTTTTTCAATTAGTTTATCAATCATGACTTTAGTCATAATTTGAATAAAAAATTAATAATAATTAATTATTAAATTCAAAGTAAAACACAATTTATATTGGTGGAAAGCTAAGAATCTCCTTTAAAAACCCTTTTCATTTCATCAATTTTGGGTTAAAAAAAAGTCATCAGCCACATACCCATCATATTGCCACTTTTTGGCCCATCATGATCCTGCACATACCCAGATATAAAACCTAATAACGAATAGTCCAAATTTACAATACATTATTATTTAATGTATGTTGAACATTTTAGAAGTTTCTTGAAAAAGTTAACATGGAAGCACATTTTTCTCTCTTTTTCCATTGTATACACCTATCCATGTAACTAGGAAACACATATATAAATATATACATCCTATCAACAATAAACCATATATAATTTTAAGGTTGAGACACATTTTCCCAACAAATCTTCCCATTTTCAAACACCTTTCAAGAGCAACATGAGGGTGTAAACATCATCTCTTTAATTGCTAGGGGCAGAAAGGTCCATAGTCTTTGAGCACCATCTAAACTTCTTTGTGCTCATAGGCTTAGTTAAATAATCAACAACATTTATCAAAGTCTCTACCTTAACCCACTTCACCCTACCATCTTTGACCATATCTCTAAAAAATTGATAATGTACATCAATGTGCTTGGTCCTAGCATGAAATGTTGAGTTCTTGGCTAGACATATTGCACTCTAATTGTCATAATCAATTGTCACTACACCTTGTTTTATTACATCTGAACACAATATTTTAAGCCAAAGGGATTGTTTACAAGCATGAGTATCTACCATATACTCTTCTTCAATAGTGGAAAAATCAACTACATCCTATTGCTTACTCATTCAACTAATTGCACCACAAAATAAAGTAAACACATAAGCATTGGTGGATTTTTTGCTATCAACATCGCCTTCCCAATTTGAATCCACATAACCATGAATATCAAGGTAAATTTCATCTGTAGTCATATTACTATGATAACATAAGGAATCATCTAAGGTACCTCACAAATATCTGATGTCTCATTTAACTGCATCCCAATGATATCTACTAGGATTAGACATATATGGAACGAGCTACCACTTCTTGGGAAATGCTTGGTCTAGTACAATCCATAGCATACATCAAACTTCCAACTGCACTTTGGTAAGGCACTCTACTCATGTCTTCCATCTCTTATGGAGATGTTGGAATATATACCATAGATAACTTTGTTCCAATTGAAATAGGAACACACAATGGTCTACAATGCCGCATATCAAACCTCTATAAAATTTACTTGACATAATTACTTTGGACAAGCCATAGCTTTCTGTTCATAATCTCTTTTAATTTCCATCCCAAGAATGTGTCTAGTTGTGCCAAGATCTTTCATTTCAAATTTTGTAGCAAGTTGAGAATTTATTTATAAAATCATACCTTTCCCTCTACCAATAAATAACATATCATCAACATATAATGCAATAAATTGGAAATGATCACCATCAATTTTATTTAAAACACAATGTTCTAATTTAGAACACTCAAATCCTAAAGTCAACACATATGTGTCAAATTTTTGGTACCATATCCTAGGACTCTGTTTTAATTCATACAAAGATTTATTCAATTTGCAAACCAACTTACTTTTACCTTTCCCCATGTAGTGCTCTGGTTGTGTCATATAAATATCCTCCTCCAAATCACCTTCAAGGAAAGTAGTTTTCACATCCATTTGCTCAACCTCTAAATCATAAGAAGCAACAATAGAAATCAAAAATCTAGTGGATGTCATTTTTCCAATAGGATAAAATATCTCACCATAATCAACACCCTAGACTTGAGAGTAACCCTTCCGAACCAACCTCGCTTTGTACTTCTCAATACCTCCATCTAAACCACTCTTTTTATTGAATACCTATTTACAACCAATAGGTTTTCATCCGTAAAACAATGGTATGAGATCCCATGTATCATATTTTGCAAACATGTTATTTCTTCATCCATATCAATCCTCCAAGATTCTACATCATTCATACCTATGACCTCTTCTATAGATCTAGGTTCATTCATGTTAGTATTAAAAGAAAAAATGAATCTCCAATCATTATGTGAATCCCTTTCAAGTGGTTTTTTATGCCTTGTGGACCTTAAAACACATTGAGTTGGAGGTTCTTCCTCCTCTTCTAAAGATCCAGAGCTAGATGAGCTCTCCTCAACTTCTTCTCTATCCTTGGGCCTTGATTCAACTTTATGAACTGTATAAGGAAATTGAATCACATGTACTTGTTTGCTTTATTCTAGCTGCAATGTAACAAAAGAAGGCTTAGTTTCTCTAAAAAAGATACTTCTACTATGTATTACCTATTGTGTAATAGAATCCCAAAGCTTGTATCCTTTCACACAATAACTATATACGATGAAGATATATTTTACAACCTTGCTCTTCAACTTTTTTTTCTTCTTCTTTGGCATGTGTGCATATGCCTCACAACCAAAAACATTAGGATGTCTTAATGGAGGCTTGTAACCTAACCATGCCTCTATAGGCATCTTATCAACAAGAGTTGATATAGGATACCTATTAATCAAGTAACAGGTAGTGGAAACAACTTCAACCAAAAACCTTTGTTCTACACTAGGAGTATTCAACATAATCCTAGCCTTCTCCATTAGTTTCCTACTCATTCTTTTTGAAACTCCATTTTGTTTTGGAGAATACTGAGTTGTCTTATGTCTATGAATACTACAATATTTACATAATTTATCAAAATCATTAGAGAAAAATTCACCACCATTATCACTCCTCAAACATTTTATTTTCTTTCTAGTCTAAAACTCAACCATTAATTTAAATTCCTTATATTGATTAAAAACTTTAGATTTACTCTTTAGAAAATATGCCCATGTTCTTCTACTATAATCATTGTAATAATCGAAATTGTACTACTTCCATGGAGATAGGGGAATATCTCATTTAATCTGGACCTACATTAGTACCCTTACATTAATTACCATTTAATTCATCACTAATAGGCCCCTAAGACCCTTTATTTTGAATCTCAAGGCTTATTTCAACTAAAAACTTGACAAAATCATCAAAAGAACTCAAAATATTTGCAACCCACCTTGAAAATCTAGGGTGGGATTCCTACACCATTTTCGGTGTATAAGTCCCCCTGGGTGGGACACATATGCGAGGGTTGGCATACAAGTCCCATTTGGGGATTTTTTAGAGTTTGAGCAGGAAAAACAAAATTTTAATTCAAATTTTTGGCTGATGTCAGCTTTTGAGATTTGAATAACGGTAAATTTTCTGTTATTGCCCACATAAGCAAGCTTCTAAGTCATTATTCCATCTAAGCAAGCATTTTCAAGAGCAATTTCAAGATCCAAGTATTCAAAGTCTTCAAGCATTATTTCACAAGAGCATTAAAGTTTCAAAAGAAAGAAAAGTTGAAGTCTTCAAGCAGCATTAATTTTTTTTACATGTCTTCAAGCTCACTTTCATTCAAGATTGGTGAAGGGGCACCTTGTCAACCTTTTGTGCAATTTTGGTCTAATGTTGAATTTTGGGTGTTTTGAGTTTACTTTTGATGTAATAAGGTCTTAATAGACCATTTTCAATGCATTTGGCCATGTGGGGTTGGTATTAGGTAGGTTTCCAATTTTTGGTCATGTTTTGTAAATGTTGTAAAAGGTCGCCCAAACTTTACAATATTTTCATGTAAGAAAGATGAACGGTCACCAATTCAAAAATTGGTTATGAACCATTGTTTTTGGGTGGTTGAATTTTAAATATGCCTAAAACAATTCAAGGCAAGGTTTTGTTGGAAGTTTTGATGCACAAGCAATACAAATACTTCAATTTTCTGTGTTTTTTGGTAAATCTACGGCTATTGGCAATGGTATAGTTCCATACAATGAGATTATGGTTTGAAGTGTATTTTATCTTGTTAAGGAATGTACTAGCTTTGATTTGGCATTGGTTTGAATTAATTTCATCAAGTTTGAAGAATTTTATAAGAAAACTCCTAAAGGAGTTCTGAAAACCCCAAGGCAAGAGGATTTGAGTAAGAAAATGGAATAAATCACCATTCCATCAATGGAAATTGGTACAAATTAGTGGAATAGCACTAGATAAGTAGATTTTGATGTTTAATACGTTGGTAGTTGTAGGGGTTGGAGTTAGGCCCTTGTTTGTTCAAGCCCTAGCCTAATATCTCCAAGTATTAGGCTAGTTTTGATAGGTAGAGATAGGGTTTTATTCATTGAATTTGTGGATGCTTCTGTGGATAACATATGTGATTGTCGATTTGAAGTGACCTATTTGGCACCAAAGAATGAAGATTATAGGTTTTGTAAAATATTATCCTACACCTTTGTAAAAGTGGCCTAATTGGCTTAAGGGGCAATGTAGTAGTCCATTTTAGGAGATGATATTATGAAACAACCATATTCATAACTTTGGTATGTTAAATAAGAGCATAAAGGGTATCCTAAATGGTATTTATTTCATGTATTTGAGGCCTTCTCTAAAAATATTTGATGTGCTACAAGGGAATATGAGTGAATTGGGACTTAGACACCAAGTTGGGGTTTAAATATTGAAAGATTGTGTCAAATTGATTTAATTTTCTTTAGTAAGTGACCTCCACCCTTGCTCTACATCAATTGGTATCAAATCATCAGTTTGATCTTTTCAAGGAAGAAAGGTTGAAGTTTGAGTAAAGCAAAGTTGCAAATTAAAGGACAAGATGCCTCCTAAAGGTAGTGTGGTCATTACTAGGGAGATAAGGATAATGAAAGATTGTCAAGAAGTAGTTTTGGCTAGACTTGTAGCATTGGAAACAAATAAAAGGAGAGGAAAGGAGACTGAAGAGGAAAGTGGTTGAGAGGAAGAGGAAGAGGAAGAGGGTGATAATGAAAACCCTTAAAGAGGAGTCCAAGGATATGATGAGTTAGATCCTAATGAAAGAAGGATGGTGAAAATGTTGAAGGATGTCAGAGGAGAGACTACTAAAGTCAAAATGGAATTTCCCATGTATAATGGGAAAATGGATGTAGAAGAAGTGGTGGATTGGATTCATACATTAGACAACTACTTTGAGTATAAGGAGGTTGTGGAAGAACAAAAAGTAAAGTTTGATAAAACCAAATTGAAAGGCCCTGCCCTAACCTGCTAGAACTACGTATAAGAGGAAAGAGTGAAAAAGGGAAAAGAAAAAATAAACTCATGGGAAACTATGGTGTCTAAGGTGAAGATCCAATTCTTTCCCGATGACCATTCCATTCAAACTTTTAGGAAGTTACAAAACTTAAAGAAAAAGGAGATGGATGTTATGGCCTATATAGAGGAATTTCACAAATTGAGCCTTAGAGCAAGTCATGTTGAAGATGAGGTTGAGAAGATAGCAAGATATATGAATGGACTAAGGTTCAACATTCAGGATGAATTGAGTCTTTCCACACCTAGATTAGTGGAAGAGTGCTTTCAGTTGGCTATTAGGGAAAAAGAGAAACTAAAAATAAGGAAAGAAAAACAAAGTAGAGGCAAATGAAAGAATTTCAGGGGAAGGGGATCTTTTGGTGGAAGAGGACAAACACAAAAATCACAAGGTGAGTCCAGTGGCAATCAAGAACAAGGCTCAAATTCAAGATGTGGATTTAGAGGTAGAAGACGTAATGGTAAAGGAATATTTTGAGGAAAAGGTAAAGGTTCAAACACCATTTTAGGGAGATGCTATCAGTGCAATGAATTTGGTCATCAAGCATGGAAGTGCCCAAAGAAACAACCTTCAACATCTCATGGTGGTGAAAGGAGAACACAGTTGGTGCAAGAGGAAGATTGTGAGAGTGTTAATTCTCCCTCTCAACATGATGCTCTAGAGGTTGGAGAAAATTTTATGATGAGAAGAACACTCCTCAAGGTTCCTATGGTGAAGAAGACTCCTCAAAGAAATTATTTGTTGAGGACAACTTGCAAATGACAAGGAAAGGTATGTAAGGTTGTTATAGATTCCAATTCAATTGATAATTTAGTTTCCTTAGAGATGGTTGAAAAAATAAAGATGAAAAGGATTCCACACCCAACACCTTTTAAGGTTTCTTGGCTAAATAAGGGTTAAAAATTATTGGCCAATGAGAAAAAATGGTTAGAGTTTAACATTGGGGGATATAAAGACAAGATCCTATGTGACATCATCCCCATGGATGTTTTTCACTTGCTAATAGGAAGGCCCTAGCAGTATGACAGAAAAGCAAAGCATGATTGGTAGAAAAATACTTATGTAATTGAGAAAGATGGTGTGTCATCTACCCTCACTCCCTTGCAAGATGATAATGTAGATACTCAAGTTGGGTCAAGTGTTATTTTAGTGGGGGAGAAAGAATTCTTGAAAAACATGAAAGAGGAAGGTGGTCATAGGTATGCAATCATAATCAAACCCAAAACTATTTTGACAGCAACAACCATAAAAAATGTTCCCAAGGAAGTGCAAACTTTGTTGAATAAGTGTCAAGGCATAGTTATTGATGAACTCCCTAGTTCTTTTCTGCCCATTAGAGATATGAGCCACCACATAGACTTTACACTAGGTGAAAACCTGCCTAACAAGGTTGCATACAAGATGAATAATTAACAAAATGAAGAAATAAGGAAGGAAAAATAAGAATTTTTGGATAAGGGTCTTATAAGGGAAATTTTAAGTCCATGTGTTGTTCCAACAATGTTGGCACCTAAAAAGGTGGAGATTGGAGAATGTGCACCGATTCAAGGGAAATAAAAAAAATCACTATAAGGTATAGGTTTCCAATCCCTAGAATGGAGGATTTGATGGATTGTTTAGGAGGAGCTTGCTATTTTTCAAACATTGACCTCAAAAGTGCTTATCATTAGATTAAGATAGGGGAAGGGGAGTGAAAAACTATTTTTAAAACCAATGAGGGGTTGTATGAATGGATGGTGATGCCATTTGGATTTTCAAACACTCCAAGCACTTTTATGAGGTTAATGAATAAGGTTTTGATGACATACTTGTGTTTAGTAAGACCAAAGAAGAACACTTGCAACTTAAATGAAGAGAAGTTGATGATAAATCTCAAAAAATGTGAATTCATGAAAGAGGAACTAGTGTACCTTGTTTTTTTCATTTCTAAAGGTTCATTGAAGATGGATCCCACCAAAGGAGAGGCAATTCTCTATTGGAAAACTCCAAAATCAGTAGGGGAGGTAAGAAGCTTTCATGATCTTGCTAGTTTCTATAGGAAATTTATAAAAAACTTTAATCATATCTACTCTCCAAATATTGATACCATTAAAGGGGACAAAAGGAAAAGGTTTCAATAGATTAATGAGGAAGAGGAAAACTTTCAATATTTAAAAAATAGAGTGGCACAACATCCCATCCTTGCACTGTCTGATTTCAACAAAATATTCACAATAGAGTGTGATGCAAGTGGGTTTGCAATAGGTGCAGCCTTGAGCCAAGAGGGTAGACCGATGGCTTTCTTTAGTGAGAAACTTAATGAGGAAAAAAATAAGTATTCCTCATATGATTTAGAATTGTATGCAATGGTTCAAGCATTGAAAACATGGAGACACTAGCTCCTTCCCAAATAATTTGTTTTTTTCACTGACAATCATGCTTTGAGTTTCATGAATAGACAAGACAAGTTGAGCCATAGACATATGAAGTGGGTGGAGTACCTATAGAGTTATACTTTCAACATAGAGCATAAAAAAGAAAATCAAACAAAGTGGAAGATGCTTTGAGTAGAAGGTCAATGTTGGTGCAAGAAATTCAACTTCAAAGTGTTGGAATAGATTCCTTGAAAGGTATGTATGAAGGAGATGAAGACTTCAAAGAGGTATATGCTATTTGTGATGAGTTTAAAGGTAATTTTCATGAAGAATTTTCTAATTTTCTATTATAAGATGGATTGTTGTTCAAGGGTGCTCAGTTATGTATTCCAAAGTGCTCCATGAGAACTAATTTGATAAAAGAGAAACATTGTGGCAGCTTAGGAGGTCATTTTGGGATAGATAAAACATTGGAATAGGTAATGAGATTTTACTATTGGCCAAAGATGCAGGTTGATGTTAGAAAATTTGTGGAAGGTTGTGCAATTTTCCAAAGGGCCAAGGGATCTAGTTCAAATGTAGGTCTTTATCAGCCCTTACCAATACCTAATAGAACATGGAAGTTTCTCAGTATGGATTTTGTGTTAGGTTTTCCAAAAACTTAGAGGGGTTATGATAGTGTGTTTGTTGTTGTTGATATATTTAGTAAAATGGCTCATTTTATTCCATGCAAGTTCACAAGTGATGCTTCTTATATTGTAGGGTTATTATTCAAAGAGATAGTTAGAATTCATGGGCTACCATGGACTATTGTATCAGAAAGGGATTCAAAGTTTGTAGGTCACTTTTGGATGACCCTTTCAAGGAATCTTGGAACAAATTTGACCTTTATTACTAGATATCATCCAAAAATGGATGGGAATACTGAAGTATTCAATAGGTCACTTGGAAATCTACTTATATGTCTCACAAAGGAGCATGGACAACAATGGGACTTGGTTCTTCAAAAAGTTGAGTATGCCTATAATGATTCTATCAATAGAAGCATTGGAAAAAGCCCATTTGAGGTAGTCTATGGACTGAAACCTAGAGGTTTTTTTGAGCTCAAGGATTGGAGGAGAATGGAGAAGAGGGATGTTGAAGGAGAAGGATTTGCAGAAGCCATGAGTGAGATACATTAGTGGGTTAGAGAAAACCTTCAACAAAGTGTTGAAAAATACAAGAAACATGCAAATTTGAGGAGAAGAAATTTTCAACTAAAAGTGGGAGATTGGATACTTACACATTTGAGGAAGGAAAGGTTTCCAAAGGGAAAATACACAAAACTATAGATGAAAAAATTGAGCCATGCAAGGTGGTCCACAAATTTGGTGAGAATTCTTATGAGATAGAACTCACGCTTGGAGTTGCTATCTCTCCAATATTTAATGCTGTTAACCTTTATCCTTTCAAAGGATCTTTGTTTGCAGGTGAAGAGGCAGGTACTTCTAAGTTTCATGATGAGGACTGGGTCAAGGACGTACCACCAAGTCAACCTTTGCAACTTGAAAGCATTTTGGACACAAAGGAGGTGAAGAGAACAAGGCACAAAGTGTATAATGAGTATCTTGTGAAATGGAAAGTTTTACCTCCTGAAGATGCAAAATGGATGAAAAAGGAGGAAACTCAAATTCATGGAACAACTATTCAAGACTTGATCTTAGGTGGAAGTTAAGATTATTTTCTCCTAGGGTGTATGGTGCAAGGGCACCATGTCAATCTTTTGTGCAATTTTGGTTGAATGTTGAATTTTTGGTGTTTTAAGTCTACATGTGATGTAATAAGGTCTTAATATACCATTTTAAATTCATTTGGCCATGTGGAGTTGATATTAGGTAGGTTTTCAAGTTTTGGTCATGTTTTGTAAATGTTGTAAAAAGTTACTCAAATTTTGCAATATTGTCATGTAAGGAAGATGAATGGTCACCAATTAAAATATTGGTTATGGACAATTTTCTTAGGGTGGTTGAATTTTAAATATGCCTAAAATAGTTTTAGGAAAGGTTTTTTTGGAAGTTTTGATGCACACACAATAAAAATACTTTAATTTTTTTTCTATTTTCTAGTAA
The DNA here is from genome assembly GCA_007258455.2 of Sequoia sempervirens. Lineage (NCBI taxonomy): Eukaryota > Viridiplantae > Streptophyta > Pinopsida > Cupressales > Cupressaceae > Sequoia > Sequoia sempervirens. Next base: position 64,488 of record VDFB02002141.1, on the reverse strand, counting down.
ATTTGTTGCTACATGCACTAGTATGGTTCTGTATATTTATATTATGGTCTGAAGTGTATTGTATCTTGTTTTGGCATGAAATAGATTTTATTTGAAGTTGGTTTGAATTAATTTCATCAAGTTTGAATAATTTTATAAGCAAATTCCTAAAAAAGGTCTGGAAACCCTAAGGCAAGAGGGTTTGAGTAAGAAAATGGAATAAATCACCATTCCACTGGTGGAAATTGCTACAAATCAGTGGAATGGAACTAGATAGGTTTCTTTTCATGTTTAGTAGGTTGGTAGTTGCAGGGGTTTGAATTCAGACCCTATTTGTGCAGGCCTTAGCCTAATATCTCTAAGTATTAGGCTAGTTTTGATAGGTAGAGATAGGTTTTGTAATTCAATGAATTTTTGGATGTATCTATGGATAAAAGCTATGATTTTGGACCCCAAGTGACCTGTTTGGCATTGAGAAGTGAAGATTGTAGGTTTGGTAAAAGATTATCTTACACTTTCTTTGTAAAAGAGGCCTAATTAGCTTAAGGGGAAGCACATCAGTCCATTTTAAGAGATGATATTCTAAAACAACCCTATACATAAATTTGGTATGTTGAAGAAAAGCATAAAGGGTATCCTAAATGGTATTTCTTTTATGGGTTTGATGCCTTCCCTAAAAGATATACCCAAATTTCATGATTTGATGTGCTATAACGAAATATGAGTGAATTGGGAGTTTCACACCAAGTTGGGGTTTGAAGATTGAAAGATTGTGTCAAATTGATTGAATTGTGTTTAGTAATAAAAATACACCCCTAGTCTACATCAAATATGTAGCATTTTCAAGGGTTGATTATGGTTTTCTATGGTGAATCATGATGGGTTCTAGATTGGGGAGATAAAACTAGCCATCAATCCAAGCTTATTGACTTGTTTCCTAAGTGATTCCATCTTCCATTGTCACTCTACATTTAGCCTAAGTAATGTACAATTATTATTAGGGCTCATTTGGGTGATTATAGATCTCTTAAAGTGATTCATTCATCAAGTCATATTTCATTCATTCACCTCATTCTTACACATTATAATAGGGTTGCATTGTGTTTTATATTTCCTAATCTTAGACACACTTAAGTTTAGGGTTTACATTTCTATTTACATGCATATTTCGTTGCTCCTATCAATTTTTAATTACCAAACTAGGGGTTTGACCAAGGAATCCACCCATAATATAATCAAGTCTATATTATGTTTTAAAGGTCTTTTCACGAATTTGGATTTGCAAGTCAATTTGGGAGAAAAGTGTTGGTGTTGAAGTGCATATCTAAAATTTGAATTGCTGAAAAAGTGGAATGGGACTGATATTCCAAAAGTGTCATATGAGTCCCAGTATAGGTGTTTTTCAATAATTTTGCAGTTATAGATACCCATTTACTAGATTCACGTTTCTACACAAAAACCTAGATTTGGGAATGATACACCTAGACTAGCATATGAGTCCTAGTAGGAAATTTTTTTATGATTTTTAGTGCTTCAGATATCATTCCTTCCTTCTTTAGGTTTCCAGGTGCATACTTCAAAGATCTCACCTTTTTGTTCTATTTTACATGTATTTTTAGGTGATCTAGTTAAAGATTGCATCGTATTAGGGTTAAGCATTTTAATTTACATTACATTTTTCTTTCAAAGCCCTAGCTTGGTGGTGAACCCCTCATCAATTTACAATAATATCCTAGGATAACACTATTGCAAGATCTCTTTCTCATTTGCATTGAGATCTCGAGGGTTATCCTTGAATGAGATAATTGGAAAGTGGATCTTTCCTTATATTCTTAATCATATGAAAGCTCCTATACCATTTTCTGTTATTTAATTTTTTATGAAACTAGATTAAGAACATCGTAATTTTGATTTGGAGTTCATCATCATCCTAGATCTTGCTTGCATTAACATTGCTTTAGGGTATACATTAGTTGATTGTAATTCTAGGGTTTCTAATTCTTATATTAGTGAAAGTTCATATAGGTTGTATTTTTGCTTTTCAAATCATTGAAATTCATACAAAATATGTATTTACACTTAGGTTACAGATCATACAACATAAGCATAATTTTTTTTTAAAATTTTCTAAATATTTTGAATAAAAACCCAACTTGGACACATACACTCCTTTGGGTGAATTAGTCCCAGTGTAGACTTTGAACTACATTTTACAGATTTAAATTCCCTATTTGTAGGCTTATATTTTTTGTTAAACTCTTTATCTTTCAATTTGCATAGATTTTGTTACATTCCAATCATTAGAATTAGCATAATTTATATTGCAATTGTGGAAATAATTAGATTCTTGCACTTTTCATTTTCAACATTAGTTCATAGTCCAATTAGATTAGATTACATTTTCCATCCATTAGAAAACAAAACCAAAAAAAAGATCAAATAAATAAACCCTTAAATAAAGTATAGTTATTTGATCATGTTAAATCTCTTTTTCCAAGTTAACCTAACCCTCAAGCCTTTTCATAGTGATGACTTAGACATGTTAGATAATGCCCTTGAGGATTTCATCTCAAAAATTTCATCCACTAAGGCTTGTCATGATAAACCAAAACTAAGAGATGTTAATGTGATTCAACCTCAACTTATCCTTTACCCACCTTCACATAAACATAAAACTCAAAAAAACCTGTTTTCACTCTTGAAAAACCTAAGAATAATGTTTTACAATGATCAAGTCATAATACCATTCCTCATTCATATAACACTAGAAACAATCCACAACCAAGACAAACAACCCCAACATATTTTCCTTTACCCAACTCCATCTTACCTAGTGTGCCTCGTTTTCCTTCAAATAGTGAAAAGGAGTATGAAATTGTTGAACAACTTAAGAATACTCTTGCAAAAATATCCCTATGGGATTTGATTCAAAATTCACCTAATTATCACACTATGCTTCAAACAGCCTTACAACAAGTTGTGATCCCCTCTAATATAAATGAAAGTGATGTGGTAAATCTAGTTAAAGGAATGAATATAGTTAATGTAGACATTACTTTTCACCAACATGAGCTCCCTCCCTTGGAGATAAGAAAGAAACATGATGCCTTCATGATAATATCCAAATTCAATAGAACAAGAATAAAAAGAACCCTTGTCGATAATGGCCTAGCCCTTAATGTGTGCACTGTGAATATTTTAGATAGACTAGGCATAGATAAATCAAAAATTGAACCTAATTCCTTATTGATTTGAGGATTTGACAATGTAGGAAAGAAACTACTCGGTGTGATTACTTTACCTATTATAGTTGGAAAAGATACCTTACAAACTCCTATTCATGTTATGCATCATGACCTTTCATACAATCTTCTTTTAGGAAGACCTTTAATTCATGAGATGCATGTGGTACATTCAACTCTTCATCATATCATGAAGTATGTCTATAACAACAAGGCATACCAAGTTGAAATATACCTTCAACTTGAAAGTTTCTTACAAGTTAAAAAATAAATGGCAAGTCCTCTAAGAACATTAATTCCAACATCAAACATAGAACCTAGGAAAGAGGAGAAACAAGAGATGGAAAAAGTGTCAAAATTATTAGATGATGATTGGGGTTCCACACCCTTTTTTATGGGAGAATACATAATCACAAGTAAAGAAGATGAAAAGAAAAAAACAACCAATGGTTATGTCAACGTAAAATTTAGTAGAGCACTCACAAGCATATACCTCATCTACTCTATAAGAAGACTCAAGTTCTACAACAAAATTTGATGAGAGACATTCTCAACAACCACCAAACCTACAAGAAATGAAAATAATTTATGAAAAATGCTATGAATTCATGAAACAACTTGGTTATAGTGGAAAAGGATGTGGCAAGAAAGAACAATGTATTCATGTTCCTATAGAACCTAATATATGCAAGAAACAAAAATTTGTTTGGGGTATTACCATTATAATATTATGCAAGAAACAAAGAGACCCTCGCTAAATATCAATACCATCATGTGTAATCCTAAAATAATTCTAACCTTGAATCATTTGGAATTAATTGATACAACTTGTGAAGAATCATTGGAGTTTATGATAAAACATTTAATCCCCCTAAAAGGAAACATCTTACATGTGCTATGATTAGTACCAAGAAAAAAGACAAAGAAGAGAAAAGTAGTGAAGTTGAAATCAACAAAGATTAATACAACATTGAATTTCCAAAATAAAATGCACTTCCTTTATGAGATACTATGGACATACAGATGGACGTTAACAATGAAGACAAAGTGATTAAGATAGGAAATTTCCTTGATGATGAAGAACAAGAGGACCATGGAGCTTTACTCCATGACTTTACCAAAAAATTTGCTTGGAATTATTTAGATATGCTAGGAATTGATCCTAATATTGTAACACACAATATAATCCTTGTTGAAAATGCTAAGCTTGTTAGACAAAAGATTCAAAAAATGAATCCTAAGATCCAACCTTACTAGTTAAGGTCAAGATTGAAAAGCTCCTTGAAGCTAGTTTTATAAGCCCTATAGATTATTCTCCTTGGATCTCAAGCATTTTCACAATCACAAAACTGAAAAATCATATTAGGATGTGTATGGAATTTCATGGTTTGAATAAAGCATATTTAGAACATGACTTCCCCTTCCTAACATTGACATGATAGTAGATTTAACTATAGGACATGCTTTGTTGTCATTAATGGATGAATTTTTTGGAAATAATCAAATCGTTATCAACCCTCAAGACCAATATAAAAAATAATTAATATAGGTTGGGAAATATTTTGTTGGGTAATGATGCTTTTTCTATTGAAGAATGTAGGCGCAACATATCAATGAGCTATGACACTGATATTTCAAGATTATATACATAAGATTTTGGAAGACTATGTTGATGCTATTCTAGCCAATTATGTAACTAGACAAGACAATGTGAATGTCCTTCAGAAAATATTTGAGTGAATGTGAAAATAGAACATGAGATTGAATCCAAGTAATTGTGTCTTTGGTGTAGATAGTGGAAAAATTCTAGGTTTTATCATATCTCATAGAGGCATTGAGGTGGACATGAAGAAAATAAATGCTATAGTTAACATGCCACCTCCTAGAAACATGTCCTAATTGCATACCTTAGAAGGAAGAATTCAAGCCATCTGTCATTTTGTGGCATCCTTAGTGGATCGAACATTATCATTTACAAATCTCCTTAAGAAAGAAGTTCAATGTAATTAGAATGTGGATTGTAAATGGGCTTTTGAGAGTTTGAAAGACTATCTTGCTACTCATGTTTTACAACTTGGTGTGCAAAACAAACCATTCATCCTATATATAGTAGCATCAACCCATGCTCTTGCAAAAAAAATTTCTTAACATGATGAAAATGGTAAAGAGAATCTATTTTATTACATTTTTTGAACTTTGATTGATTACAAGAAACAATACACAACAATAGAGAAAGAATGTTTGGCTCTTGTATTCACTACTAGTAAGTTGTGAAATTACTTATTGAATGGTGAAATACATGTGATAATAAAATTTAATCCTTTAGAACATATTTTTTCTAAAACATATTTATCAAGATGATTAGCTAAATGGGCTATGCTGTTGACTGAGTTTGACCTTAAGTTTCTTTCACAAAAATAAATCAAAAGACAAGCCTTGTCCGACTAGTTAGCTGATGCTCTTTCTCCCCTAACATTACCTTATCAAGAAGCATTTCCTAATGAGAGTGTATTGACTATTCAAGAACATGAAAATGCATGGGAATTGTATTTTGATGGATCTAAGTGTAAAATAGGCTCAGGAACGAGACTTATAATAGCTCCACTTGGAGGAAAATCTATTCCCTTATCATACGATAAAATATCCTATGCATGAATAATACCAAAGATTATGAAGTGTTAATTGCTAGATTACATGTCGATTTAACTTTGGGAGCCCGAGACATTAAAATATTTGATGGTTCACAAATAATCATAAACATATAAATGAAACATATCAAGTGAAGCATGAAAAACTATCAAAATACAAGGATCTCACAATTACTTTATTAGAGAAGTTTGATTCATTTACCATTGATAACATCCCACAAAAAGATAATAGACATGCAAATGCAATGGTAAGCTTAGCTTCTCTAATATCCCCTCATGGTCCTTCAAAATATTTCAAAGTTGTCATCCACACAATTATGAAACCATCAATTGAGCATAAAATAGATGAGATATTAGCAATCACCACATAAATCTCTAGAGAATGGTATGCGTTGATATTAGATTATCTAAAAAATGGTATGTATCCTAATCTGACAACTAAGAATACTAGAGCCCACCTTCAAAAACTTGTGTCTAAGTATATAATTCTTGAAGATGTATTGTATCAGAGGTCCTTTGATGGTCTCTTACTTAGATTCCTTAAACAATACAAAATCCCTATAACACTTGAGGAAGCTCATTTGGGTGCTTATGGGGGAAATTTTGGAGGAATATCGTTAGTGCAAAGGTTAATTCATATAGGATATTACTAGAGAAACATTGAAAAATACTTCTTTGTATATGTTAAGAAATGAGACAAATGTGAAGAACATAGTAGACTAATTCACGCTCCTACTTTTGAGCTTCGCACACAAGTTCCTATTTTTCCTTTTTCTGTGTGGAGACATCATTGGAAAAACTTCACCTCCCTCCTCTATCAAACATACATTTATAATTACTACAACAAATTATTTCACAAAGCGGGTGGAAGCAATTCCCCTTCATTTGGCAACTGTCAATGTAATATGTTGTTTCATATTGGAACACATTATTGCTTGTTTTGGACTCCCTTCCACTTTAGTTTTATAAAATAGGACACCATTTAAGAATAAGGAAGTGAAGAAGTTCTTAGAAATGTTTAACATACAACATTTCTTTTTGACACCTTACTACCCACAATCTAATGGTGAAGTTGAATAAACTAATAGAACCCTCAAGAAAATCCTAAGGAAAATAGGAAGTAAACACAATAAATATTGGCATACACAACTAACATATGTGTTATGGGCCTATCATATGAACACTACAGTATCAAATTGATATACAACTTATAACCTCATATATGGAACTAAGGTGATAATTCCCTTGGAGTTAGAGATCTCTTCATTAAGAATCACTCTTCAAGGAGTTATTGATGACAATACTTATAAGGAACAATGGTTGCATTAGCTTGAAATTCTCGACGAACATTGCATCAATGCTCTTGAGCACCTTTAGGCTTATTCTAAAAGAATTAAGTGTAGTTACAATGATAATGTAATACCTCATTCCTTTAATAAAGGAAATTTGGTATTATGTAAGAATAATCATATTATCAATGTTGACTTGATGGAAGAAGGAATGTTCAACCCTAATTGGTTAGTCTCTTATATAATTGATGAAAATTATGGATCTAGGGAAATATATGGTAACAAAAATGGATGGTACACCTCTTAAATAACCTATTAATGTTGTGCACTTGTGTTGGTATTATGTATAATCTTCATGAATAGTGTGAATTATAAAGCAGTGGTGTTATAGTTAGTAGATGATAGTCTATGTGCTCTCCCATTGCTTCATTCTTGAAAAACAATTATTTGTGTTTCTTGGATACTAAAGTGATTATTTAATATTGATTACTTTAGGTTTCATGCTATTCAAGTTAATCTTGTGTGTTATATTAGACTAGATCCTTATATGTATTTAATGTTCTTTAATTAGATCATAAGTGAATTTAATTTAGCATAACATAATCACAATGTTGCATCTAAAAGAAACTAAAATAAGTTTTAATTAGATCACATAAAACATGTTAAATCATGGAAGCATTTATTAAATAGCCTTACAAATATTATTTAATCAATCACATCAAGCCATTTAACATCAAACACATAAGCATAAATAAAAAAACATCAAATGATCATATATATATATATATAAGTTTTGAATACATGTCATCAATATATACAATGCTAAAGAGGTTTGTGACTACTCAATCCCTTGGAATCTAGTGCTCGCATTTGTCTAGAGGCAGTCCATTGAGAGACAATGGTATGCAATCATGATCGTGAGTTTCTAAGTACATCTAGAGCATATTGTAAACCCTATACTTGTGCAAGGGCCACCCAATGATCTTCTACTAAACATTCCCTCTCTGCCTATAGTCTAGCTACCTCTAATTGAAATCTCTCAACCTTTGCTAGGGCTCGAGATGATTGAACATCCTAGGAAGCCCCGACTCAGTAGGAAAACCTCTTTAAACTCTTGTGTGTTGCCTGTAGTCTGATGTACAGATTGAACAGCTTTGGATCCTACTCCATGATAGGTGGGGACACATATTCTATATCAACAACCTCCTCATAGACTAATGGGGGAACTATCTTAGCAGCAACCTAGTGATAGAGATCATGTAGGTCTCTCACAACTCTTGTAAGATAGAAATCATAAATATAATCAGTACACATCATGATATATATAGAAATAAAATTAAAAAATAAAGCATGGATATAAGCATAAAGCATAATAGTAAATAAAATATCATCACATAGCTCTCTGATTGGTTGTTTAAAAACAACCTCATTGTGGGTAGAAGGCATGGAGGATGTGGTAGCCTCTCCATGACTATAGGTTCTAGTGCATGTTGTAGCTATTGACAATGATCTAGTCACATGAATAAGAGTTGGCTCTTCCTACTCATGACCCACTAGATCATCATCCACTATCTCATCACTCTCACTCATCAGTTGCTCCTCCTCCTTCTCCTCCTCCTCATTTCCTCCTCATCATCCTCCTCCTGCCCATCATAGTTAGTATCTACAGCCTCATCATGCTCCTCATCTATCACATTTGTGAATATTTCTATAGCCCTAACCAATGTCTCAAAAACTCTATCCTCATCCTCATCTATCAGATCCTAGAGTGGCCCTACATCACCTATTAGTTGTGTCATTTACCACCACTCCTGACTAATCTCCTAAAGAAGGTTTGTGCCACAAGTGGTACCTGGACATGTCCAAATTGTCACATGACATGATCATAGTAGAAGGGTTGTACTAAATAATCATGTTTTCCTATAAGAAAAATTGTCCATCTATAACCTCCTTAGTTGACAAGTCTCATTCAGCCACCGTTGTATAAGCTGAGAAGGTCTCAATATGATATCCTCTCATCTAGTCAGTTGAATTGGACTCTCCAAAAATGCATATCCCCATACTTCCATAGAAGCCTCAGTGCATAACTGAATGCATGAAGATACCCTAGGGCTGATGTACATGGAAATTGTGTTGGCCTAGTGCACATGATATTGTCCAAACACCACACCTACAACAACATACAATGTACCATACTGTCAACGTCATGGAATAAAAATCACCCTAGATCATAATATAAGTGTGCAAGGATGTTGTGCCCCTAGGAATACATGGTCCTATGCTCTACCATCTCTTGCATCATATGTATTATTCCTCCCTCTGAATGCTCTCCCTAGCTATTAAGAATGAGTACTAGTGCTACAGTAAACATCATAATCCGTGCAACAAGTGGAGCTCGTGAATAGAGTAACATGGCTTGATCGATCTATGACCACACAATTTCATCATGAATCAAACTACCAAGACAACACTACATATCATATTTCATCTCACAAAATGATCAATCCCCTAGAAATCATACTCTCTCACCCTGAATCAAAACTTGGAGTATGCAATGGATGTCCTCTAAAGTGATCGTCATCTTGCCTATTAGGAGATGAAACATGCATGCATCTACATCCCATCACTCTACTAAATCCATCAATATAGCATCATGTTACCTCATGAGGGGCATGAGGTACACCCAGTATAATCTACTAGTCTATAAAGTATGTGTTTCCTCCTCTAAAAGAGTTGAGGCTAGGTATCAAAGGCAATAGATCTGTCTACCGCTAAGATTCTACCATGAATAGGGAGGAATCCTACAAAAAAAACCAAAGTATGTCTTATAAGAATTATAAAATATTAAATATGTACATAAACAATAAAAAAAGTGTACTAAAGTTGTTCTAGTGTATGTTTATAAGGGTCGTAAACACTTTAGATCCCTTTTGGGACACTTCACAAAGAAACATGAGACTTTGTGACAAAGTGGGACACTTTGCAAAAAACAAGGGACACTTTGTGACAAAAAGGGACACTTTGAAAAAAATGGGGATGCTTTGCAAACTTTTTCTCCAAGGTCCTAAATTTATCTAAATATACATAAAAACATAAATCAAATGTGTAAGGACAAAGCTAAGGCAAAAAAATCAACTCACCTAATAATGACACTCACCATAGGCTATCTCCTCCCACAGGATGTCTAGTCTTAGAAGTTTGTACTCTCATCGACTCAATATCTTCAACCATTCTCCACCAAACTCAAGCTACAAGAAGGTAATATACAAAATAGTTAGAAATTATTTCAATTTTTGTTCTTATATATGCTAAAAATTAGGGTTAAAAAGTGCCTTCCATTCAAATTAACATAATATGAGCTAGAGAGCTTTGTTTTTTATGCCATCTGTTGCACTAGAAAGTTGATTCCACTCTCATTCTCATCAAATGTCTATCATTATGTGGTATGGTACTTGTAAATATCCTATGATATAATTTACCTTATTTGATGTGGATAGACTACTACCTTGATTTAACCTCCATAAAACAAGTGGAATCAATGGGGGTATACATCTACCCTTGAATTGGATTTATAGAAGTTAGATAAGAGGTTTTTAGATAGACTAATGAATTTGTGTTGTAGGATGTGATTCCTAACATTATGGTTTTACAGATAGCTACAGTGGGGGCTTCATTCTCTCATGTTGTGAATGAACCTATATGAGTATCCTTTTATGAAATAGAGTTCATTGTTCGAATTCCTTTAGCTTGAATATGTACATAGAGTAATTCAGGTGCTAAAGTGGGGGCTAGATGTAATGATGAAAGTACCCCCTCCTTAGAAATAGGGAAATTTCTAATTTAATCTGGACCTATTTTAGTAGCATTACATTAATTACCCTTTATTTCATCATTAATAGGCCCCAAGACCCTTTATTTTTTACCCTGAGGCTTATATTAGCTAAAACCCCAAGAAAATCATCAAAAACACTCAAAATTTTAACAACCCAACCTGAAAATCTAGGGTGGAGCTCATACACCACCTTCTGCGTATGAGTCCCCGTAGGTGGGACCCATACACTAGGGCTAGTGTATGAGTCCCATTTGGGGCTTTTTTAGGGTTTGAGCGAGAAAATCAACTTCTTAATTCAAATTTTTGGTTGATGTCAGCTTCTGAGATCTAAATAATTGTAATTTATGTGTTAATTCCTATATAAGAAAGCTTCTAAGTCATTATTTCATCTAAGAAATTTCAAGATCCAAGTATTCAAAGTCTTTAAACATTCTTTCACAAGAGCTTCAAGTTTTAGAAGCAAGCAAAGTTGAAGTCTTTGAATAGCACTAAAGTGTTTTTGTAATCCTTCAAGCTCACTTTCATTCAAGGTCTATCATTGTCAAGGGTTGATCATGGTTGTCTATGATGAATCATGATGGATTCTAGGTTGGGGAGATGCAACTAGCCATCAAGCCAAGCTTAATGACTTGTTTCCTAAGTAATTCCATCTTCCATTGTCACTCTACAATCAACATAAGGAAGGTACAAGAATTATTAGGGCTCATTTGGGTGATTAGGTATCTCACAAAGCAAGTCATTCATCTTCATATGTCATTCATGCACCTCAATCTTACACATTAGAATAGGGTTGCATTACATTTTAGATTTCCTAATCTTTGGCACATATAAGGTTAGGGTTTACATTCCTATTTACATGCATATTTCATTTTTCTATCAAGGTATAATTACCAAACTAAGGGTTTGACCAAGGAAAACCCCCAATAAGAAAATCAACTCTATATTCTATTTTGCAAGTCTTTTTGTAGATTTGGATATGAAAACCAATTTAGGAGAAAAAAGCAGGTGTTGAAGTGCAGATCTAAAATTTGAATTCTCAAAATAGTGGAATGAGACTAATAAACCAAAACTAGCATATGAGTCCCACTATAGGTGTTTTTCAAGATTTTGCAGTTCAAGATACCAATTTCCAGATTGTTGTTTCTGCATAGAAACCTAGATCTAGGACTAATATGTCTCATTTGGCATATGAGTCTTAGTAGGCCAAAATTTTAAAATTTTCAGTGTTTCAAAGCTCATTCTTGCATTATTTTTTTTTCCAAGTGCATACTTCCAAGATCTCACATTTTTGTTCTATTTTGCATGCATTTTTAGGTCATCTAATTAAAGATTGCATCATATTATGATTAAGAATTTTGATTTACATTGCATTTTTCTTTCCAATCCTTAGCTTGGTAGTGAACCCCTTATTAGTTTACAATCATATCATAGGACAATCCTATTACAATATCTCTTTATCCTTCGCATTTAGATCTCTAGGGTTATCCTTCAATGAGATAATTGGAAAGTGGGTATGGCCTTATGTTTTAAACCATACAAAAGCTCCTATCCCATTTTTCATTATTTCAATCATCAATAAATGAAACATAATATGTGGATTTACCAATCAAAGGAACATATACAAAACCAAATACATCAAAATGAATAAGATCCAATATACTAGAAGATTGAGTAAAACTTAACACAGTTTTGTTTTCCATAAATGTAATGCTCACACAAATAGAATTCAAGATTACAGTAAGAAAAACCTTCAACAAAGTTTTTATTTTTCAAGGTCCTTATACGCTTTTCTCCAATGTGGCCAATTCTTTAGTGCCATAACATAGTTTTCTCTGCAAGTAAATTTGATTCAAAAGAAAGAGCAACCTTGGGTAACTAGAAGCTATGACCATTTGCTGAAGGTGAAACCCTCACCTCTTCAACAAAATTGCTTTTCACAAAAGAAATATTGCACTCAACAAAGCATGCATCCATATTATATAATGTGCCATATCTGACACCTCTAGAAATCACCATAGCACCTTTGACCATCTTGCATCCTACATCAGAAAATACTACCTACACACATGCATCTATTAGTTTTCTCATAGATAAAAATTTTCATTTCTAATCCATAAATTTGTAACATACCATTAATCCTTTCTATTCTACCATCAAGAAACCTAATTTTAAGCTTACTATGACCAATAATTTCTAAATTAGAATCATCGTGGTCCAAGTACACCTTACCACTATTAAATTCATCATATTGAAAAAACAAATCTCTATTAAAGGTCATATGAAAAAGATGGACTTGAATCAATTAACCTTGCATCAATATATACATGAGTTGCCAAAGTTGCAATGAATGCATCACCATCTTCCTTCTAAAACTAAAAATAATAATCAAATTTCTTCTTTCTTTTTTTCTTTTCTTCTTTGCATTCCTTATGAACATTCCCAAGGTTACTGTAGTTCTGTTAGGGACAGGGTTGGATTGAGTCAATCACCGGCTCAATGCTCTGGGTCTCCAATAGATAACCCCTCGGTGTTTCTTTCCACCACTCAACCTATAGGTCCTAAAGGTTATTAGGCACCCCTGGTCCCTTGCCAACCCTGCTATCAATTCCAGTTTGCTGCTACCAAGCAGTTCTTGGTGCTTTCCCTCTCTTAGTCTTCCTAGCCTTTCATCCTTCTAAAGACTAATTTACCTCCATTTGCTCGCTAACTTGTTGCAGGGGTGTGCATAGGTTTTCATAGCTTCAAAATAGTCTAGGAATAGCTCTTGACCAAGCACAGATCTCCTTTCTTCTATCGCTGCCACCATACCCTAGGTTAGGGTTTTAGGAGGGCTAGTAGCCCATGAGCCCCCATTAGGTCTCTTAGCTCGGGGTTTTAGGTTATTACTCCTCCCTGCTCAATGAAAACCATAACCTCAAAGAAAGATCCCTAGCTCAATTTTGGAGCACTTCAATATTTTTGTGGTTTCAGACCTTCTCAGGCCGTACATAGGGCTAACACTGATTTTGAGAAATTTAGGTCTTTTTAAGCCTTTACTTGGTCTATTTGTTTCTTCCTGCCACCATTTGATCTGACAAGGACTGCACCATTCCTACCAACCTTCTTCGAATCTCGTGCAACCAATATACACCCTGAAATGTTAAAGATTTTCCACCCCTGCCATGTTAGGGCTTTGCCATTTACTGTCTTCCCAAGCCGAGTATCAGCAACTCGCCTAGGGTAAGACTTTGGCCATGGTGCTACACCTCCTACAGACTCCTATAGCTATTGTATATACAATGTTGGAGTTTAGAAACCTTCCCATTGTTCCCATACTTCTTGGTATGGTGGAAGTGCGGGCTAAAACTCCATTTTTAACCCTATTACCAGTCAAAACAACAACAAGAAATAACACACTATTTACAAGATTGATGAAAGCGATGAGAAAAATAATCTAATGTGCCAAAAAAAATGCTTAAAAAGGTTCCTCTACATGCTATCAAACTACCAAAACACTCTGCTCAATACATCTATCAGCTGTTCCAAGAACAAGAATAGGAAAAACCAGAAATTTAAAAAAAATACCATTTTCTTATTAATCACATGAAACTGCCAACGCTCAAAATCATCCAACCTCTTCAAAAGGTCGAGAGATCTCTTTTACAATGCCTTGGAAATGGTTAGTTTTCCTTCTCCAAGCCGAAGAGCGGCCAAAAGCACGTTGTTGCAAAACACAGTGTGTTTTGCGATTTTTGCATAAAGCTTAGGAATCAACCACAAAAAGGATTCCCAACTTATTCAACTTTCAACCCAAGAAACAAAAGGTCCTCAAACAAAATCTAGATGGTGTTAAAGACCTTACACAACAAAATAAAATTGATTTTAAAATAAGACTTCAAAATATGCTTGCACTTTGGCAGGTGCTCCTGCACCATTCTCCCCCTCTCAACATAAAAATCAAGGAACTTGAGGTGATATCAGTGATAGATCCATGCCTAACTTCTTAAAATCAGCCTCCTCAACCCAGGTAGCCTCAAATTCATGTGTGTTCCTCCACTTGATAAGGTGCTCCATGTATACCTTGTGTCTTGTAGCCTTCTTCACCCTGGACTCCAAGACCTTCTCTGCCTGAGGCTTCTCTTGATTAGGAAGGGGTAGATTACTGATATCCTTAAAGATTTCCTAACTATTCTAAACTTCATCACTGACTGTCCCCTTATACCTGATTAAATCAGCAACATTAAATACTGGAGATATGCCTAAATCAGATGGTAATTCTACCTTGTATGCATTCTTCCCATACTTCGCTAACACCTTGCATGGTCCTACTATTTTCATCTGCATTTTGGTTGACATGCCCTTCTGCAACCTTGTTTGTTCAGATGAACCATAACATAGTCACCTACTCCAAATTGCACATCTCTCCTTGACACATCAACTATATCTTTTAATTTTTGTGTTGCTGTTGTGATTGTCTTCTTAACCTGCTCATGAATCTCCCTCATGGTCTGAGTGAAGTCTTCAACATGTCCACTCCTATGCTCCATTGTTCCAAGGTCTCTGAGTTCACAAATTCCTCTTGGGTGCATCCCATACACAACCTCAAAAGGACTTTTTCCTGTAGTTCTATTGACACTGTCATTATAAGCATATTCAGCTTGAGAAATCACTACATCCCATGTTTGTCCATATTCCTTTGTCAAGCACCTCAAAAGATTACCTAGCACTCTATTAACCACCTCTGTTTGACCATCGGTCTGAGGATGGTAAGCTGATCCAAAAGACATATTTTTTTCCAATCTTCTCCATAGTGTTTTCCAAAAATGACTCATGAACTTCACATCCCTGTCAGAAACAATACTTAATGGCAATCCATGGATTCTTACAACTTCCCTGAAAAAGAGATGAGCTATGTAGCTTGCATCATGGGTAGTTTTGCAAGGAATGAAGTGACTCATCTTGCTAAATCTTTCCACTACTACATACACACTGTCAAACCCTGCCTTAGTCTTGGGGAGTCCTACCACAAAATCCATACTAACACACTCCCATTTTCTATTGGGAATGGGAAAAGGTTGATACAAACCTGCATTTCTGGCTTCCCCTTTGGCTTTCATGCAAACTACACACTGTTCTACATATTTTCTGACATCTCTTGCAAACTTAGGCCAGTAATAGAACCTTTGTACCAACTCTAAAGTTTTATTTACTTCAAAATGCCCACTAAGACTGACATTATGTTTCTCTTGGATCAAATTTTCCCTCATTGATCCTCTTGGGACACATAACAGATTGCCCTTAAATAACAGTCCATTTTGCAATGCATACTCAACATACTGACTATGAAAATGATTCTCAAAATCAGATCATACCTTGTAGGCTTCTGAAATGTCTTCATCATCACCATAGAGGTCTTTGAAACTCTCTAATCCAATGCTTTTCAGCTGTATCTCTTGGACTGTCAACAACCTTTTGCTTAATGCATCTGTCACCTTGTTCATTTGCCCTTTCTTGTGCTTGATGGTAAAAGTTAAAGCTTGAATGTATTCCATCCATTTCAAATGTCTATTACTTAGCTTCTCTTTGGTGTTAATGTAACTGAGTGCTTGGTTATCAGTGAAGACCACAAAATCTTTGGGCAACAAATAATGCCTCCACTTCCTAAGGGACTGCACTAAAGAATATAACTCAAGATCATAGGTGGAGTATTTTTTCTTGGCTTCATTGAGATTTTCACTAAAAAAGGCTATAGGCCTACCTTCCTGACCGAGTACTCCTCCTACTGCTACTCCACTTGCATCACACTCAACTGTGAATAACTTATTAAAACTAGGCAACAAAAGTATAGGTTGGGTTGCTACCTCTTGTTTCAGTTTCTCAAACCCTTTATCAACTTCTTGAGTCCACTTAAACTTTGTTTTTAGACCACCTTTGATAGTATCTAGGACTGGTGCACATATGCCACTAAAATTCCTTATGAATTTTCTATAAAACTGAGCTAAACCATGGAAACTTCTTACCTTTGTTGCTGTGGTTGGTGTGGGCCAATTTAGGATGGCTTCCACCTTGCTTGGATCCATCTTTAACGTTCCTTGGGATACTACAAAGCCTAGATACACAAGTTCTTGCTTGAAGAACTCACACTTCTCAAGGTTGATTGCCAACTGTTCTTCTTGCAGCCTTTTAAGTACCATCTCCACATGCTTCAAATGTTCTTCTATTGTCTTACTGAAAATCAGTATATCATCAAGGTAGACTACTACAAAGATTCCTGTGAAATCCTTAAGCACCTCATTCATTAGTCTCATCAACGTGCTAGGGGAATTTGAGAGGCCAAATGGCATCACTTTCCATTCATACAAACCATCATTTGTCTTAAAAGTTGTCTTCCATTCATCACCTTCCTTAATTCTGATTTGATGATACCTACTCTTAAGATCCAACTTGGTGTAATACTATGCTCCTCCAAGACAATCCATCAAGTCCTCAATTCTAGGTATTGGGAATCTATACCTAATGGTGATCCTATTGATTGCTCTAGAATCAGTACAAAGTCTCCACTTACCTCCTTTCTTTGTTGCTAAAACAACTGGGACTGCACAAGGGTTGATGCTCTTTTGAATTAGACCTTGATTCAACAATTCTTCCACTTGCCTAGCCACCTCTTGGTTTTGCTCAGGTGTAAGATTGTATGTTGCTTTGTTAGGCAATGAGGCTCCAGGTATGAAGTCAATTTGATGACTAATTGCTCTCTTTGGTGGTAGAGTTGCAGGTGTTCCATCACTCACTATGCTCTTGTATTTGTCAAGCAACCTTTGGACTGCTTTTGGTAAGACTGTCCTTTCAGCCTTTCCTTCCTCTTTGGACTGCATTAAAACCACATAACCTTCACCTCCTTGATGTAGATTGCTGATAAACTCTTTACCACTACTCAACATGATGTTTGGCACCTTGGATTGCCCCTCATCATCCTTAGTCAATGACTACAGCTTGAAGGTTCTTCCATCCTTCTTGAATTCAATGGTGTTCTCCTTCCCATGATATATAACACCTCTATCATATTGCCATGTCCTGCCAAGTAGAAGATGGCATGCATCCATGGGTAGTACATCACAAACTAGCTTATCTTTATATCCTCCAATTGAAAATTCCACTGTGACCTGCTCATTAACCAAAACACTCTACCCTTTATTCAGCCATGTGACCTTGTAGGGGTTAGTATGAGGTACCTTCTGCAATTTTAACTTAGTTACTACCTCCTCTAATCTGTAGAACCAGAATCTACAATGACCTTGCATACCTTTCCAAATATCTTGTACCTTGCTCTAAACAAAGCTCTCCTTTGCTTGGGTTCTTCTTTGACTGGTTGTCTGATCAACACTCTATTAAACATCAAATTTTCTCCTACTTCTGATTCTATATTACTGATCTCAGGTGATTTGACACTCATGGTATCCTCTTGTGCATATGCCACTCTCTTTTCATTGCTTGATGAAGAAGCTTTCTCCGGGCATCTATAAGCAGGGTGACCTAGCTGGTTGCAATGGTAACACTTCATGGTGGCAAAGTAAGAGTTACTTCTTCCTGCTCCTCTTCCTCTATTTGAACCTCCTTGAGGTCCTCTTCCTCTATTAAATCCTTCTCTTGATGATGTTTCACCTCCATGCTCGGTAAGCTTAGATTCACCTTGGTTCCTTTGATCATTGCCTCTACCTTGGTAACCACCACGCTGTCCTCTTTGATCTCTTTGATCTCTACCTTTTCCTCTACCTCTAGAAGACTGATCTTGCCTCCTCTTGTTCCTTTCCTCTATCTTGATAGCCAACTGATAACATTGGTGTACTGTCTTGGGACTTAGTAAGGCCATTTCCTCTTGGATATTCCACTTCAAACCGTTGAGATACCTAACCACTTTGAGGCTCTCATCCTCTGTCACATTGGACCTCATACAAAGCTTTTGAAACTCTTCTGTATAGGTGTTGACATCTTGATCTTTCTGCCTTAGACTCTGCCTCTTCTTGTCAAGTTGGATCTCATAATCATCTTTCATATATGCTTCCTTTACCTTAGCAAGCATTCCTTTCCAAGTTGATATGGGATGCTTGCCTTCTTTCTCCCTCTCAGTCTAGATGAACTTCCACCATGTCAAGGCTGATCCTCTCAACCTTGATTTAGCTACCTTCACCTTCTGAGCTTCAGTGACTCCATCACACTCAAAGTGATTCTCCATGCCTTCTATCCAGTCCATGACTAGATCAGGTTCCATCTTTCCACTGAACAGTGGTATGCCTTCAAGTGCTTTCCCACTCAAGGCTTTCAATGCCTTCAAGAAATGCTCCTCCTTCAAAACAAGATCAAGTATAGGGGTCTTATCCTCCTCTGCTATCTCTTCTTCTTTTGGCATTCTTCCCTAAAATTGTGCACTTCTTACAACTGTCTCCAATTGGGCTATTCTTTCCCTCAACTGCTTATTTTTTTCTTGTTATTCAACCATCTTTGCTAATTCTACATTGGTCACCATGGTGGAAGAATCACTTGACTCAATTTATGAGATGCAAGACTTCTTTCCCAAATCTTTCACTCGCTCTGATACCAATCTGTTAGGGACAGGGTTGGATTGAGTCAATCACCGGCTCAATGCTCTGGGTCTCCAATAGATAACCCCTTGGTGGTTCTTTCCACCACTCAACCTATAGGTCCTAAAGGTTATTAGGCACCCCAGGTCCCTTGCCAACCCTCCTATCAATTCCAGTTTGCTGCTACCAAGCAGTTCTTGGTGCTTTCCCTCTCTTAGTCTTCCTAGCCTTTCATCCTTCTAAAGACTAATTTACCTCTATTTTCTTGCTAACTTCTTGCAGGGGTGTGCATAGGTTTTCATATCTTAAAAAAAGTCTAGGAAAGACTCTTGACCAAGCACAGATCTCCTTTCTTCTATCGCTGCCACCATACCCTAGGTTAGGGTTTTAGGAGGGCTAGTAGCCCATGAGCCCCCATTAGGTCTCTTAGCCCGGGGTTTTAGATTACTCCTCCCTGCTCAATGAACACCATAACCTCAAAGAAAGATCCCTAGCTGAATTTTGGAGCACTTCAAGATTTTTGTGGTTTTAGACCTTCTCAGGCCGTACACAGGGCTAACACTAATTTTGAGAAATTTAGGGCTTTTTAAGCCTTTACTTGGTCTGTTTGTTTCTTCCTGCCACCATTTGATCTGACAAGGACTGCACCCTTCCTGCCAACCTTCTTCGGATCTCCTGCAACCAATATACACCTTGAAATGTTAAAGATTTTCCACCCTTTCCATGTTAGGGCTTTGCCATTTACTGTCTTCCCAAGCTGGGTATCAGCAACTCGCCTAGGGTAAGACTTTGGCCATGGTGCTACGCCTCCTATAGACTCCTACAGCTACTATATATACAATGTTGGAGTTTATCCACCTTCCCATTGTTCCCATACTTCTTGGTATGGTGGAAGTGCGGGCTAAAACTCCATTTTTAACCCTATTACCAGTCAAAACAGCAACAAGAAATAACACACTATTTACAAGATTGATGAAAGGGATGAGCAAAACAATATAATGTGCCAAAAAAAATGCTTAAAAAGGTTCCTCTACATGCTATCAAACTACCAAAACACCCTTCTCAATACATCTATCAGCTATTCCAAGAACAAGAACAGGAAAAACTAGAAATTTGAAAAAAAAACACTGTTTTCTTATTAATCACATGCAACTGCCAACACTCAAAATCATCCAACCTCTTCAAAAGGTCAAGAGATATCTTTTACAATGCCTTGGAAATGGTTAGGTTTCCTTCTCCAAGCCTAAGTTCGGCCAAAAGCACATTGTTGCAAAACACAGTGTGTTTTGCAATTTTTGCACAAAGCTTAGGAATCAACCACAAAAAGGATTCCCAACTTATTCAACTTTCAACCCAAGAAACAAAAGGTCCTCAAACACAATCTAGATGGTTTTAAATACCTTACATAACAAAATAAAATTGATTTTAAAACAAGACTTCAAAATATGCTTGCACTTTGGTAGGTGCTCCTGCACCAAGTTCCAACAAATAACTTTGGACATTCTAGAAGATTTAAATCCCCCCTAGACTTGGATTTTTTCATGCTTCTCATTCTTCTTTCCTTTTCCCTTAGGTATTCCATTAACATTTAAGTCCTCCTTGGAGTGATGTATACCTTCCTCCTCATTTCATTAGAAAGGAAAGAATGTAACACATCTTCAGTCTTCAATATAATAGAAGTACTCCCTATAGCCAGAATAAGAGAATCCCATGGATCTGGCAAAGAAAAAAGTAGAATCTAATATTTATCCTCCTCATCCATTTTGACAATAATTGATGCCAATTGAGACACCAACATATTGAATGCTCCTAGGTGGTTTGTGATTTTTCCACCCTCTTCCATTCTTAAGGAATACAATTTCTTTCACAAGAAAATATTGTTCACTAAATATTTGGCTTGATACATCTCAACAAGCTTCTTCTATAGTTTTTTTGTAGAGGTCTCTTCATGGAAATTAATTAAAACAAAGTCTTCCAAGCACAATCTAATTATACCCTTGGATTTACAATGCATAACATCTTATTGAGTAACCTGAGTAGGATCTGCAAGCCTTGAAATATTCTCATCATCATCTCACAAATCTTTATCTATCAAAAAATCCTACATCTTTAGCTTCCACATCTCAAAATTATTTCAAAAACTGGATTAGTTAAAAAAACCCAACAACCCATGACTCAAACCAAAGGTGATCAAGCTCTGATACCACTTGTAAGGAATCTAAGGTAGCAGAACAACTTCCTACACTAATCTTGAAAGGAGAATGATGGAACTTGCATAATTTTTTTTATGTTCCATCTTAAATATTGCTACATTTTGGATATTGGATTGGTACCTAAAGGCTTATGGTTTTTCTTTTCATCACTATTGTATGGTTTTGTGTTACCTTGAAGCCTTCCTTTATTTTCCCTCATGTTTTCATTTATGCTAGTGTTGTAATTTTCCGTTGACCTTTTGTTTCCCATTGCTAGTCATATTAAAGCTTCTTATGTCATTAATGATCATGGAGTAACTGGTCCCTCATGCCTAGGTTTGAGTCACTTCCTCTTTATAGGGTTGAATTAAAGGGCCTTTTTTCCATTACATCCTTTTCTTTTTTATGACTTAAAATCTTGTGAAGAAATTTTCCTATGTCATCCTAGAATGGTACCCTTCATTAGAACAACTTATGGGCATGTGCTTGAAAGTTTTCACTTAAGTTCCTTTGGCCATCTCTCTTTGTTGCTCATCATAAATAGTTTCTAAAAGGTATGTTTAGATTGGTGATAAGCGATGAGTGGTATTCCTTTGGTTTTTCTCATCATGGTTAGCTTTTGGAGCTCCTAATATCAATCAGTGATGGGAAATACTCTTGCCTCCCCTTATATTGTTGATTTTTCACTTATCGCTAATGAATTTTGAACCTTGAGTATTAAATTGGCAATTAGTGATGGCTCCTGGACTTTTTTTTTCCTCTTTCTCACCCATCGTAAATGGTTGTGTGATTGTAATTTTCAAATAGTGATGAGTGATATGTCGTATCTCATATGTTTCATGCGTCGTGGATTCTTTTTGAATTTCAAGTTTTGTATTAGCAATACACGATGGAAATCATTGGGATCTCTCATTGATAATTCCTTGCAAAATTTATGAGGATAATTTGTGATAAGTGATAGCCTTGGTGCTTTTTTATTTTTCTCCTATCACTCATCATGGATTCTTTCTGAGGCTCAAGTTTCAAAATAGCGATGAGGGATCGAGTCGTCTGCTCAACTTTCTTTCACTGATTTGAATTGATCTTATGACTAATGTATTTTGTATCATTTATTTTCATGTAGGTACACATTTTTTAATATTGCTTCAGGGAATGTGCAAGATCATGATGGGCCAAAAAGTGTCAATATGATGGGTATGTGGCTAACAATTTTTTTTCCAGCCAAAATTGATGAAATGAAAAGGGTTTTTAAAGGAGTTTCTTAGATTTCCACCAATATAAATTATGCTTTAATTTGAATTTAATAAGTAATTATTATTCATTTTCTATTCAAATTATGACTAAAGTCCTGATTGATAAACTAATTGAAAAACATCTATAGCTTTCAAACAATATCACATTTTTTGAATCCAATACATGCATCACATTTTATGCTTCACATACTATAGGATTGCAAAAAGAAAAATTGAATTTCATGAAGTTTTGACCAAGTTAAGGTGGTCAAACATACGAGTTTTTTATTTTTATTTTAAATTGTAATTAAAAAAATCACAATTAATTATTTAGTTGGAAAAAAATTACAAAAAATGCATCACATCGGGACATGAGTCCTCTACTTATATCTAAAATCTTATAGAAAAATATTATCATTTTATTGTGGTTAGGGTGGTCAAATAGACACCTACTTCTTATTTTTTCCCTGTAATTTAAGTACTACTACATTGAAATTTCAACTTTTCACTAAATAGATTTCTTTTTTTGTTAAACAAACCTAGTAGTGTAGAAACTACATTCAATTTTCTACAAATTCTATTCTTAAATATTTTTGAAATAATATAGATAACTTATTCAAATTTTTATGTCAATTTTCCTAACTTTGATTTTTTTTCCACTTAAGGGTTTATTTTTTCCATGATGATCCTGCACATACTCTTGATCGTTTTATCTCCCATCACTAATGAGATCTAGTGTTTGAACTTAAATCAGCGATGTGCAATGGGAAAATGAATGTGATTTAGGATGGGACATATTTTTGAAGGCTAATATTTCATCATGTGGATGCTTACATCACTGATAGAACTAGTGAAGGATGAAATATGTCAGCAATAAGTGAACAACTAAATGAAAAGGAAACATGGCAAAGCCTGAGGACATTGTATAAAGTAAGGAAGAAAGTAGCAAGGCAAGTGGAGAACTATTGATATGGTTTTAAAGTAGAATGATAAACAAGCTGAAGTTCATCACATTAATAATATCATCATTGATTGAACCCTGGAAAGAAGGGGCAAGCCCGTGATGACTGATGGAATGTATGGATTGTTCTCTCCAAATGTTGGATTTTTGTACTTCACTAATAATAATGAGGGAGCATGTATTGAGTTGGTGATGCATGATTATTGTTAGATCATAGATGACTAATGAGGATTAAGGGTAGATGTGGTAACTTTCTGAGGTGGCATCACCATTTTATATGAACAAGTTGTAAAAGATAGAAATTATGTTTAAGGTTGCCATTGATGAATTTTTAAATCCTCAAAGATTGACGGTTTATATTTAAAACTGAGCTGCTAAGTTATCAACTTGCTCGTGCAACAATCTCTTTAATCATTAATTGCAACATGCTCCAAATGGTCTATTTAATGCAAAATGCTTACTGTTTGATCTCACAATTTTTGTTCTGTAAAAGTATGAAGTGGAGTCATCGAAGGAATGTGCAAGTGTTGAGTTTTCAACTATAGAGGTGTTGTTTTCATCTTGAGTAAGTTGATGTTCGATGTGAGCTCCTTTTAATTCATGCTTCTAGTTTTCCTAGGAATTCCATTTTTTCTAGAGTTGGTTGTGATAGTCAGGGATGGTGGGTGTGCTATCCTACATTTGATCTAAAAGCTTTTAAGTTGGTTAATTTTTTCTCAATTTAGATTTTCTAGCTTTCACCCTATGTCCTGCAAAATGGGAAAGTCTATTGTGCCAATTTAGTCAACTAGGAGGTCTGGTTGAAATAGCGTGTTTGAGTTTCATTAGGATATGTTTGAGCAAGAAGTCCAAATTCTTTGGTTCCAAAGGGTAAAATTAAGGCCAAGGATAAAAAGAAGAGTATCATTGTCTAGAGTACAGTTTACAACTTAAGAAATAGGACCATTCAAAATAATTGGTCTAGTTTAAGGGCAAGGAACAATCCAAGCCTATGAAGAATGCCAAGAAAAGGAACAAGGATCATAAGGCTTTCCTGGGAAAACATAATTCTCCCATTGTGCTCTCTAATAGTCCTTTCAATTGTGAAGATAACACTAACTCGGGATACAACCACTACCTTCTCTCTGTGGTGTTGTATGATGACTCTGACGATGATGTGGTGATGGTTCCTTTGATTGTGTCATGAACAAGGAGTGGTCTTGCATCCTCTAATGTTGAGGACCCAGAATAGCGTCTCCTAGTTTTTTTGTTTTTGATGACACCATGATTTCTGCATCAGAATTTTCCTTTTTCAATGTGTCTATGGTGTTGGTTTTTTACTCTTCTATGTTGATGTGGAGGTCGTCCAACTGGTTTGATAAGGAATCTTTTCCTTGACATGGATGTTGCGGCAACAACTAATGGTACCCTATGGTTGAATTTTTCCTTTTTCCCTCCCTTACTCCAAAATGATTGCATGTAACTCCTTGGGGAGTTTCTTGAAATCAGTTGAAATTAGGTTTTGAAATGAAGTTTTAAATGTAATCATATTTCAGTCAGGTGCTTGTTGCTCCCCTATTTATAAAGGGGATTTCATGGCTGATTATGAAGTTCAGAGAATTTTTGAGTCTTAGAAGAGTCTAGGAAAAAAATAAGCTCAAAGAGAAATAGAATGTAAATAGATAAGTTGATGAATATATTAGAAGCAAGTTTAAGGTATGATTCATAATTTATTTTGATCTTAAAATGGTTTTACAAAGTAATATTAATAATTAAAGGAAATACTAGTTTTAAAATACGTTCTCTCCTGTGTATTTTCCTTGCAAACTATGAATGAGATTGTTAGTAATAATTTCATTTGTCTTTTGTCACTTGCATTGTATGAATGGGTTTATTTGTGCTTCAATTTAATGAATCAATTAAATGCTAAATAAGGTCATGGATTCGTGGGAAAAGGGCATAGGGTTCGCTAAGTAGCAGTATTTTAAACATAGTAGGTTGGATGCCACAAAGTTGCATGCTAATAGTACTCTGATTACTAAGTTAGATTGTAGTTGTATTACTGATTATTTGCAAAGTATGACTCCATTATTCCCTTAGACAAGGCATTAGTCATTTTTTTAGTTTATCTTTTAGTTAATTGAGCTATTGGTGAACCTCGCTAAATACTTGAAACAAGATTGAATTCATAAGAAAAAACTTTTAGTTACTGAATTAGTATTGTATTCCTTGCAATAGGCAATAACTTGTTTAAAGTTTTTCCAAGCCTTTGATGACTTTTCCTTATTTTCTTATATGTTTTTTGTTCTAGATTTGGTTTTCTTACTTCATCCTTGGTTTTGGTTCTCCATTCTTGGTCTACTTCTCCTAAGATTCTAGACTCTCACTCTATTCTTGAGAAACAGATGTCCCCAATTAGAACCACTAATGGAAGCTACATAACTTTTTTATGTTCCATCTTAAAATCTTGCTACATTTTGGATATTGGATTGGTACCTAGAGGCTTAGGGTTTTTCTTTTCATCACTATTGTATGGTTTTGTGTTATCTTGAACCGTTCCTTGATTTTCCCTCAAGTTTTCATTTATGTCAGCATTCTAATTTTTTGTTGACCTTTTTTTGCTTGTTTTCAATCATATTAAAGCTTCTTATGTCATTGACAAATGTGGAGTAACTGGTCCCTCATGCCTAGGTTGGAGTCTCTTCCTTTTCATAAGGTTGAATTAAAGGGCCTTTTGGCCTTTACATCCTTTTCCTTTTTATGAATTAAAATCTTGTGAAGACCTTTTCTTATGTCATCTTAGAATGGTCCCCTTCATTAGAACAACTTATGGGCACGTGCTTGAAAGTTTTCACTTAAGTCCCTTTGGCCATCTCTCTTTGTCGCTCATCATAGATAGTTTCTGAAAGGTATGTTTAGATTGGTGATAAGTGATTATCGGTATTCCTTTGGTTTCACTCATCACAGATAGATTTTGGAGCTCTTGATATCGATTAGACATGGGTGATCTCTTGGCTCTCCTTTATCATTAATTGTTGGCTTATCGCTAATGACTTTTGAACCTTGGATTTCATGGCTCTTGGATCAGTGATGGCTCCGAAGCTTTTGTTCTTCTCTTTGTTGCTCATCCTGGATGGATTGTTTTTGAATATCAAGTTTTGTATTAGTAATACGTGATGGAAATCACTCAGATCTCTCACCTCTAATTTCTTGCAAACTTTATGAGGAGAATTGGCAATAAGTGATAGCCTTGGTGGTTTAGTATTTTTCTCTTATCACTCATTGTGGATTCTTTGTGAGGCTCAAGTTTCAAAATAGCGATGAGTGATGGAGTCATCTATTCAAATTTCTTTCGCTAATTTGAAATGATCTTATGAGTGATGTCTTTTGTATCATTGATTTTCATGTAGGTGCACATTTTTTAATATTGCTTCATCATTTTATCTCCTATCGCTGATAATATCCAGTGTTTGAAGTTAAATCAACAATGGGCAAGAAGAAATGAGCGTGATCTAGGATGGGCCATATTTTTAAGGGCTAAGATTTTGTCATGTAGATGCTTGCATCACTGATAGAACTAGTGAAGGGTGAAATATGTCAGCAATAAGCCACAACAACTGAATGAAAATGAAATGTGATAGAGCCTGAGGACATCATATAAAGCAAGGAAGAAAGTAGCAATGTGAGTGTAGAACCGTTGATACGGTTTTAAAGTAGAATGAAAAATGAGCTAAAGTTCATTGCATCAATACTATCATCACTGATTAAACCCTTGAAAGATGGGGCAAGCCCATAATGAGTGATGGAATGTATGAAGGACTATTCTCTCCAAATGTCAGCTTTGTGTACTTTGTTGATATTAATGAAGGCGCATGGATTGTGTTGGAAATGCATTATTATTGTCAGATCACATGTGACTAATGAGGATTAAGGGTAGAAATGGAAACTTTCTAAGGTGGCATCATCATTTTCTAGGAACAAGTTGTAAAAGATAAAAATGATGCTCAAGGTTGCCATTCATGAAGTTTTAAATCCTCAAAGATCAACGGTTTAGATTTAAAACTAATCAACTAAGCTATCAACTCGCTCATGCAATGATTGAAGATCTAAATGGTCTATTTAATGTAGAATGTCTGCCATTTGATCTCAACATTTTTAGTCCTTTGAAAGTATATGAAGTGTGGGTCATCGAAGGAATGTGTGAGTGTTGAGTTTTTAATTATAGAGGTGTTGATTTTTTCATCTTAAGTTGATGTTTCATGTGAGCTCTGTTTAATTCATGCTTCTAGTTCAACTAGGAAATCCATTTTTTTGGGGCTGATTGTATTAGTCGAGGCTAGTGGGTGTGCTTTCCTACAAATTTCATATGAAAGATTTTAAGTTGGTAAATTTTTGCTCAATTTATATTTGCTAGCTTTCACCCTGTGTCCTACAAAATGAGAAATTCTAGTGTTCCAATTAATCCAACTAGGATGTCTGGCTGACTTAGCATGTTTGAGTGTCATGAGGATGTCTAAGCAAGAAGTCCCTACAACTTCTTTGGTTCTAAAGGGTAAAATGAAGCCTCAGGTTAAATAGAAGAGTACCATTGTCTAGAGTACTTACAACTTAGGAAATAGGACCATTTCAAAATAATTGGTTAAGTTTAAAGGAAAGTAGTAGGCGAAGCCTATGGAGAATGGCAAGAAGAGGAACAAGTGTCATAAGGCCTGCCTGGGAAAACATAATTCTCCCATCGTGCTCTCTAATAGTTATTCAAATGGTGAAGGTGACACTAACTCAAGATATATCCCATTACCTTCTCTCCCTAGTGTAGTATAATGAATCTACTGATGATGTGGTGATGGTTCCTCCAATTGCATCACAAAAAGGATTGGTTTTGCATCCTCTGATGTTGACGACTTAGAGTAGCTTCTGCTCCATTTTTTTTTTATGGCACCATGGTTTTTACATTAGGAGTTTCCTTTTTCAACATGTCTGTGGTGCTGGTATTTTACTCTTCTATGTTGATGTGGATATCCTTCAACTAGTTTGATAAGGAATCTTTTACTTGACGTGGATGTTGCAACAACTAACGGTACCCTATGGATGAATATTTCCTTTTTCCCTCACCTGCTCCAAAATGATTGCATGTAACAACCTAGGGAGTTTTTTTAAATCAATTAAAATTAGAT
Source organism: Sequoia sempervirens (assembly GCA_007258455.2). Classification (NCBI taxonomy): domain Eukaryota; kingdom Viridiplantae; phylum Streptophyta; class Pinopsida; order Cupressales; family Cupressaceae; genus Sequoia; species Sequoia sempervirens. The sequence goes on along the minus strand of VDFB02002141.1, from coordinate 35,405 downwards.
TTTGAAATTAAGTTTGAAATGTATTCATAATTGAGCCAAGTGCTTGTTTCTCCCCGATTTATAAAGGGGATTTCATGGTTTATTATAGAGTTTGAATAATTTTTTATTTTTAGAAGGGTCTAGGAAAAAACTAAGCTCAAAGAGTAATATAATGTAAATAGATAAGCTGATGAACATATCAGAAGCAAGTTTAGGGTATGAGTCATAATGTATTTTGATCTTAAAATGGTTTTACAAACTAATATTAGTAATGAAATAAAATACTAGTTTTAAAATATGTGCTCTCATGTGTATTTTCCTTGCAAACTATTAATGAGATTTTTAATAATAATTTCATTTATCTTTTGTCACTTGCATTGAATGAATGGGTTTATTTGTGTTTCAATTCAATGAATTGATTAAATGTTAAAATAAGGTCATGGGTTTGTGGGAAAAGGACATAGGGTTCAACAAGTAGCAGTATTTTAAACATACTAAGTTGGATGCTACAAAGTTGCATGCCAATAGTCCTCTAATTATTAAGTTAGATTGTAGTCATATTACTGATTAATTTAAAAGTATAACTCCATTATTCCCTTAGACAAGGCATTGGTCGTTTCATTAGTTTATATTTTAACTAATTGAGCTATTGGTGAGCCTAGCCAAATATTTGAAACAAGAATGAATTCATAAGAAAAAACTTTCAGTTAAACTGAATTAGTACCATATTCCTAGAAATATGTAATAACTTGGTAAAAGGTTTCTCCAAGCCTTCGATGACTTTTTCTTATTTTCACTTTCTATGGGATACATCTATGTGTGGAATTGTTTTTTTCTAAGTATCTTATGAGCATAAATGGGATTACCCTCCTGAGATTAATAGAGCCCGAAGTGAAGAAGTGAGATCTTTTAGATCCTACTTATGTGTTGGCCAATCCTTACCCTTGTTAATAATTGAGTTATGGTAGATTCATAGATGAGGGATAAGATAAAGTTTGGTTCATAAAAAATAACCAAAAAATAATAATGCAAAACTCTACAAATCTTTAACAGAGTTGTAAAAATTAAATAGAAACAAACATAAATATCATGCATACCATGACATAGTGATTTACATGGGGAAAACCATTTCGGGAGAAAAACCCCGCACTCCAAAAGACACCAAATATATTATACAGTAAATCAAAAAGATTACAATATACTTGAAAAGCAAGCTTCTAATATGAGTATCACCACTCAAAGATCAAGAGACAATAGGACCACTATCAAACTCTCAAAATACATCACTGTATCTCTATTGTAGCCATAGTACAACACCTTGATAAAATAGGGTTACATTTTAGGGCAAGAAAGGCCAACAAAATATCTACCATTAGATCTAAACCCTAACAACGAATGGTCAACATTTATAATACATAATTAATTATGTATTTCATCCATTTTAGAAGTTTCCTAAAAAAGTTAACAAAATTTTTCTCTTTGTTTCCATTGTATACACCTATTGGTGTAACTAGGAAATATATATAAATATATACATCCTATCAACCATAAACTATATATAATTACAAGGTTGAGACACATTTTGTGAATAGTGATAACTAATGTGTGTATTTATCATTCTTTTATCTTTGGAGCTCACCTAATGTATAGTTGACTACGTTAACTCTTGTGAGTGTATTGTTTGGACAAAAAACATCAACTTGATCCATCCTTTTGGACAAATAATTGAGGCTTGATTCATCCTTTTTTTCCTTTTTGTATTGGCTTTGACATTGTATGCTTGTTTATCTTGTCTTGTTACACATATATTACATGTATGTGTGTCCTTTGTGCTTATGTTCATTTGCCATGGTATCTTGGATCTTGGGGGCATGATCACCCTACTTGATCTTTATCTTTTTATCTCATTAAAATTTATGCACTTGGACCCCTCTTGACACATATTTTTCTTATTTTAGTGTGAGTATGAGAAAAAGTTCATACTCTCACTAAATTAGGGTCTAAATATAGTGTAGGAAATTGTATACCTTTACAATTTCACACTATGTCTAGGTTCCTTAATTTACTTGACTTAATTAGCCTTCTAATTTTTCAAATTATGCATTCCCAAGCCTTATTTTTGTAGTTTTTAAAAAGGAGAAACCACATTAAATAAATGCAATCAATAATCAAATCACTATGGAATATGCGTGTCCTATAATTATAGGCCAAGACCTATTCACCCATGGGAAAATCCATCCTCTTTAAGCACCAAGACCAATGTTGTAATATGTCTTTGGTGGAATTTTAATGATTCAAATTCAACTTGCAATTGTCAACTTTTAGAATCTAATTTTTAGGAAATTAGATAAAAACCTACAAATACACAGTATTTTTATCATTTGAAATCTAACTAGCAAGAAGCAACATTAGAGGACACGTGATCAAGATATCCTAAGGTAAACAATGTCAGAGCATTGACAATGGCAGCCTAACGACTATTTTCCAGAAAATGATAAGAATCTTCTTGCATGTGACAGGTCTAGTTATATTCAACTGATTCCTTAGCACTAAGGTCCCACTGGTAATCAACATAGGCATCCATGCAAAAAATAATCCCAATGTGTGAAGGAAATGATTTTTTAGGCCAAAATGGAAGCTATTTCAAACTCACAGGATTCTCAACAAAGATAAGCAACCGATATTTGATATTTATGTTCAAATGATAGGTATTCCAATGAGAAAAGGAAGGATATTCATAACAGACAAAGAGAAATAAATTATGGGTTTCTTGACCAACTTTATAGAGTCTAAGGTAGGTCTTAGGTCCTCTAAATTTGGAAAAGATTCATTTTTTGTGCCTCATGTATCAGAAAATGTAGGGAAACACATTGAGCCACTTGCAAGCGATATAAATTCCTCTTAAGGGGTTCCCTTAAAACCAAGTGTAGATGAGATCAAGAAAAATATGAAGCATGTCAATCATGCTAGGGCGTAAGACAAAAAGAAACAGGTTTGGTGCATCGACAAGGATCTAAGTCATAAAATAGTTCTATTAAAAGGGGACAACAAAACATTTGAAGATTGCAAAAGAGGGAAAGGTTGGAGGAACATGCAAGACCACCAAATGAGTTACCCCATACAATGAAGTCTAGCAAGAAAAATAAGCCAAAGGCTAAGAAGCAATCGACTTTGCAATGGAAACACAAAGATGTTCCTAAGAGAAAATTACTAGAGCAACAAGCACTCACAAGCCAATGTTGATCGGAAGGGAAGACATTGGAGTAGCAAACCTTCGCACAAAATGGTGGAGTGGAAAGGAAAATGTGGGGGCAGCAAATCCTTACATAGAAATGCGAACCAAAAGGGAAGAAGAATTTGGTCAATATCAATTTTTTAGAGGATCTGCTATAGAATCAAATTCATGATCTTCAACATCGAGCCCTAATCTATATGTTCTAGGACCATTTTCTTGAAATATATTTGTTGCAAGATTTTATTTTTGATGAATGGGAAAGGGTTTCAAAGGTAATTTAATTGGATAGGAAGGAGGGTATCTTTATTTTGATATTTCACAATAAAGATTAGAGGGATATTATTTATAAAGTAAAATCATGGATTTATGAAGGATCTAGTCTATTTAAGACCCCATGGACCCCAAATTTTAAGCTGACTCATTTTATGACTAAATTTCTGCCATCTTAGGTTCACTTACAGACATTCGCTCTTGAATATAGAGAACTGAATCTAATAGAATACATGGAAAATCAAATAGGATTTTTTCTCAAGCATGATAAAGGATTTTTTTCCAATCCAACATTTCCAGTTAGGGTTTGCATTTTGTTAGATACATCTAAACCCTTTCCAAATCAGATTAATATCAAGTCAAAATATGGTACATGGGAATAGGAGATAATAGTGGAAAATCATCAAAATTATTGCATTATCTATCATTCTTTGGATCATATGAATGTTGTGTGCCCTAATATGGATGAATTTAGTAAAGAAAAAGTACGTGAAAATATAGTTGATTTTGATGACCAGAGGAAAAAGTGCATTCAAACTCAATCAAATTAGGAGTTATCCTTGAAAAGGGAAAATGAAGTCATGTCTGATAAAGGGCATGAGCTTGGGAAGAGGGAAGAGAAATATCAGTCAACCTAGTTGACCCCAAGGGAAAGTGGAAGATTAAATGAGAAGAGCATTCAATCATTCCCTCAACACAATGCTACTCTTTCAAAGAAGAGCAATGAGAGGAGTAAGGTGGGTGAATTGTTTTGTACTACATCTAATCTATCATTATCTTTAGCCCAATTTGAGAAATTTATTCGCCAGCTGATGTGCAGTAGTAGGCCAATTCAAGTCTCTTTCAATAGGCATAGTGAAAAGGCATGCATTCCACTTTTTATGAATATGGGAATAGACCCCCCAACCACTAATGAGTTTCTATGTATTCTGAAGTCTTGGGACTAGAAAATGTTCAATACGAGTGAGATGCATGAACCTAATCAATAGGTTTGTTCTGACAAGTTGGATGAACTTGCTCAAAAATTGCTTGAACCTATAGGTTCATAGCTCTTTGATGACATAGCAGATGAGATTCTTAATGAGGAAGAGGGGTCAAAATCAGACGTGGTGTTTCCATAAGAATTTCATTTAAATGAGGTTTGTGTTGAAGAAAAGATGGAAATGGATGCAGAAATGGTGGCAAGATTTGACTATTCCTAGACACTATCTTTAGCTCAAATGCCAATCTCTCAACTACCAACCAAAAAGCCTCTAGGGAAAAGAGGTTTGAAGTCTAAGGCATATAAATTAAAAGAGGAAATTGAAGTAGGTGTGTAGGCTACTCTAGATTGGGGATTTTCAATTAAGAAGAGGCCAAGGAGAGCATGTTGCTCTCCTAATAAGCAATGAGGATTATGTCATGGAATGTCAAGGAAATTAATGTCCTTGACAAAAGAACCCAGATCAAGTGCTAAATTAACACTAGTGGGGCATATATCTTTTTACTTTAGGAGACTAAGCTATCAAAGGAATTTTTTGAGGCATCATGAAATGGGGCAAGTGGAAAGCATTCTTTGTACCTACCCAAGGAGTTTTAGGAGGTCTGATTTCTCTATGGAACTCAAAAATAGTTACAGTGGATGTTTTGAATGCTGATTGTAATTAATAGCTAACGAATGTGCAATATTTTGATTATAATTCTGCCTCATTAGTGTATATGGGCCAACATCTGCATAGGACAAAACATGGTTATAGGATAGTCTGACACATGTTATACAAGGTTTTGGAAATCAGAATATGGTTGTTGTTGGGGACTTTAATGAAATTGTGTCTCTTAATGAAAATCAAGGAGGGATCTTTCTTCCACATAAAACAATGGTTGACTTTGGGGGTATGTGTAGGATCATCATGGAAAAAACAAACCCTTAAGTGGTAAAAAATTAGAGTTAGGCAACTTGACATAGAAAAATGAATAAGTTTTCTATATTATTTCAAAATATGTAAGAATATAATCTATAGAAAATTGAATGTAGTTTCTAAACTACTAGGTTTATTTAAAAAAAATACAAAATGTATTTTTGAAAACTTGAAATTTCAATGCATTAGTACTTAAATTTCAAGGAAAAATTAAGTAGGTGGGTATGTGCAGGATCATCATGGAAAAAATAGGCCCTTAAGTGGCAAAAAATTCAGAAAAATCAGTGTTAGGCAACTTGATGTAAAAATTTGAATAAGTTATCTATATTATTTCAAAAACATGTAAGAATAGAACCTGTAGAAAATTGAATTTAGTTTCTAAACTACTAGGTTTATTTAAAAATAAATAAAATCTATTTGGTGAAAATTTGAAATTTCAATGCAATAGTACTTAAATTTCAAGGAAAAGATCAGAAGTAGGTGTCTGTTGACCACCCTAACCATACTAAAATGATAATATTTTTTTATAAGATTTTATATATAAGTAGAGGACTCATGTCCAGATGTGATGCATATTTTTTTATAATTTTTTTCCAAGTAAATAATTAATTATGTTTTTATTACAACTTTAAAAATATAAAATTTGTATGTACCTTAACTTGGTCAAAACTTCATGAAATTTAATTTTTATTTCTCAATCCTATAGTATGTGAAGCATAGAATGTAGTATATTTGATTCAAAAAATGTGATCTTGTTTGGGGGAATTTATAGATGTTTTCAATCATCCCTAGATCGAGGGACTTTAGTCATAATTCTAATAAATGAATAATAATTATTTATTAAATTCAAATTAAAGCATAATTTATATTTGTGGAAGCTAGGAATCTCCTCTAAAACCCTTTTCATTTTCATCAATTTTTGGTAAAAAAATTCATCACCACATACCCTACAATATAATATTGCCACTTTTTATCATGATCCCGCACATACCGGGATCATCATGGAAAAATAGGCCCTTAAGTGGCAAAAATCAGAAAAATCGAGTTAAAACTTGATATAAAAATTTGAATAAGTTATCTATATTATTTCAAAAATATGTAATATTAGAATATGTAGAAAATTGAATGCAGTTTCTAAACTACTAGGTTTTTTATAAAAATAAAAATCTATTTGGTGAAAATTTGAAATTTCAATGCAGTAATACTTAAATTTCAGGGAAAATAAGAAGTAGGTGTTTGTTTGACCACCCTAACCACAATAAAATGATAATATTTTTTTTATAAGATTTTAGAGATAAGTAGAGGACTCATGTTCCGATGTGATGCATATTTTTTTGTAATTTTTCCAAGTAAATAATTAACTATGATTTTTTTATTACAAGTTTTAAAAAATATAAAATTCTCGTATGTCTGACCACCTTAACTTGGTCAAAACTTCATGAAATTCAATTTTATTTTTTTAATCCTATAGTATGTGAAGCATAGAATGTGACACATATTTTGGATTAAAAAAATGTGATATCATTTGAAAGCTATAGATGTTTTTCAATTAGTCTATGAATCAAGACTTCACCGTAATTTGAATAGAAAATGAATAATAATTATTTATTGAATTCAAAGTAAAGAATAATTTATATTTTGGATAGCTAAGAATTTCCTTCAAAACCCTTTTCGTTTCATAAATTTTGGGTAAAAAAAAAGTCATCAGCTACATACCCATCATATTGCCACTTTTTGGCCCATCATGATCCTGCACATACCCTGGTGTCTATCTAACCACCCTAACCACAATAAAATGATAATATTTTTTTATAAGATTTTAGATATAAGTAGATGACTTATTTCCTAATGTGATGCATATTTTTTATAATTTTTTTCCAAGTAAATAATTAATTATAATTTTTTTTATTACAAATTAAAAAATAAATAAAAATTTGTATGTATGACCATCTTAACTTGGTCAAAACTTCATGAAATTCAACTTTTTCTTTTAATCCTATAGTATGTGAAGCATAGAATGTGATTCATATTTTAAATTAAAAAAATGTGATACCATTTGAAAGCTATAGATGTTTTTCAATTAGCCTATCAATCAAGACTTTTGTTATAATTCCAATGGAAAATGAATAATAATTATTTATTAAATTCAAAGTAAAGCATAATTTATATTGGTGGAAAGCTGAGAATCTCCTTTAAAAACCCTTTTTTATTTCATCAATTTGGGGTAAGAAAAAGGTCGCCAGACACATACCCTACACATACCCATCATATCGCCACTTTTTGGTCCATGATGATCCTGCACATACCCTTGGGTGCTTTATTTTAGATAATGTATTTAGAGATATATTGCCATAGAAGGGGAGATTTTCATGGAAAAATTGGAGAGACTTCTCGTAGATAGTGGAATGATTAGACAGATTTTTAGTTTCTTAGAACTGGGCCCTTACATTATGTAATTTAACTTCTCAAATTTTTCCTCTTGTAAGTTTAGATTATACACTATATTGCTTTTCATAACAAACTCAACTGGGGTAACAATGCATATGCCTTCTTTCAAATTCGAGAAGATGTGGTTTAGCTATCATCTTTTTTTGTCTTTATAAAGATAGTGGTGGGTGAGTGTGCCACCCTAGGAAGGCACAAAGATGTTCCAATTTTTCAAAAAATTGCAATATATTAAGGGAAAGATTAAGGAATTGAATATGAAAACTTTCAAAAATATTTTTTTATAGAAAGAAGAGGTAGCCAAACAATTAGAAGATATGTACACATGAACATATTATTTAGAATGGAATGGATTTCACTACATACGATAAACAAAAGGATCTTAAATACCTATGGGAAGAGTTGGTTAATGTGGAGGAAGTATATTGGCAACAAAAATCTCGTGAGTTATGGCTAAAAGAAGGGGATCCAAATACCAAGTTTTTCCATGCATCAACTCAACAGAAAAGAGCATCAAAAACTATTTTCACAATATAGGATACAAGTTCAAGGAAGAAAATTCATAATGCAAAAGAAATTCAAGTGGAAAGGGTAAAGTTTTTCATGAATCTTCTTGCTCCACATAAACATGTTGCCTATGGGAATCAAGAGGAACAAGATTTGATTTTTGTGGTGCCAAGCCTCATTTCTCAAAATGATAATTATGAGTCGATGAAACCTTTCACATTATCAGATCTAAGGAAAGTAGTTTTTTCAATGTCCCCAAATAAGGCTTCGGGTCCAAATGGTTTCACAACTTTATTTTTTCAAAAATGTTGGGATGTTTTGGGGTTTGATTTATTGTTGGCCCTTGAGGAATCACATAAATTGGGAAAAATGTTAAAACATTTCAATGTAACAAATATAGTTGTGTTTCCAAAAATAAAAGAGCTCAAGACCTTTGTAGACTTTAGACCCATACCTCTCTTTAATAAAATCTAAAAAATATTCACAAAGGTGACCTATTTGAGATTGCAATCTCTGATTCCAAAACTTATCTCTCCAGAATAGGGGGTGATCACACAATACTGGTTTACAATTTTTGGCCAAAAAGGACACTGAACTGATTTTTTCTAACTAAATCTTCACTTTGGGACACCTATAGCAGCTAAATCGTGAGGAATTTGAAGATGATGAAAACTAGTGATTTGTGACATTTTTTTCTATATATTCTAAATATTATTTTTAAAAAAAAATTGGAATCATAGTGCACATCTTTTTCCATCTCCTTCCAAAACTAGTTTTTTTCAGTAAACACCATTTTTAAGGAGTGACACTCACCGTATAACACAACCTTTTTTCCATGAAGGATAAAATTATATTTTTTTCAAATTTAGATTTGTAACTATGATATCTAGTGCTTCCAATTGGTTTCATAGTTTTATTGAATATTTTTTTCTTAATCAAGTTTTGAAGTCAAACCAATTATAATTCAGACATAGATGGACCATATAACACATAGCTTTTTTTGTATATATCAAAATTCAATTGTTTTTTTTGTTAGATCAATGACTTCAATATCTAGTGCACTCATATTTTTCACTTTTTTTAATAACCTTCTATTTTTCTACATGTGCAGAATAGAGAACTTGATTTTTAGTGAAAAACTTACATTCACAAGAAATAAAATATATATATATATATAATAATCAAATTTAATTTAATTAAAATTATACTCTTTTTGAAGCTTATAATAAGGAATACATACTTAGAAAAAATAAATTTTAAATGAATTCATTTGATCCCCCAAAGGGTAAATCAAAAGTGGTTTTTTATCAACATTTTGATAGGTGTAAAGGACACTCCATTATAGGTATGGTTTAAAACTAGCGGGGTTCTATCCAAGGGGGCTTGGTATAAGGTAGTTTGATCAAAACCTTCTTCAATTGGAATCTTTTAAATGGAACATTTCAAGGCTTAAATAATTATATTTTCTAAAAATACACAATTTTAGCAAAAATTAGGATCTCCCAGAAAGTGTAAACCACTATTGTGGCAACACCCATGGAGGTTTTGTTCTAGGGAGAGAAACTGTAGAAGGGGCATTGGTGGCACATGAGGTGCTTAATTCTATTAAATAAAATAAAATGTCATCTTTCATTCTAAAATTGGACATGATGAAATCCTATGAAAGGGTGGACTTGGAATCCCTTCTCAAAGTGTTGGCTAAGTTTGGCTTTTCTAATAAATGGTGCAAGTAGATATTATCTTTTCTATTAGGCACCCATTTCTTAGTTATAATTAATGGTTCTCCCTTGGGATTTTGTAGAGCAATGTAACGAGTGAGACAAGGTGACCCTTTGTCACCCATTTTTTTATATTCATGGTGGAGGCCTTGAGCAGAGCTATAAATGTGAAACATACTCAAGGATTGTGGCAGGGAATTCTAATTCCTAATACTAATGTATCAGTTACACATAATTTATTTGTAGATGATACTTTATTGTATGGGAAAGCAAATATTTTAGAAGCTAAGTAAATAAAAGAGGTTTTGGATAAGTATTCATTGGCATCAAGCTAGAGAATAAATTCTCAAAAATCAAAAAATTATGTATTCAATGCTAAAGCTACCCTTAAAAGTAATATTGTTACACTGTTGGGTTTCCAAGTGGCAGAACTACCTTGTAAATATCTGGGCATTTCTTTTTTTATGGAGGCTAATAAACCATCATATTGGGCTAAAGTCCTTGAAAGAAGTAAACAAAGAATTTCTGCTTCGAAGGGTCATTGGTGGTCTTTGTCAGGGCATGCTATGGTTATTAAATCAGTCTTTTAGATACAATTCCTAACTATTTTATTTCAATATTAAGGGATCCTAAATTAGTAGTAGAACAAATTTAGAAGATTTTAGGGAGTTTCCTTTAGGTATGTGCATGATCATCATGGAAAAAACCGGCCCTTAAGTGGCAAAAATTTTAGAAAAATCAGAGTTAGACAACCTGACATAAAAATTTGAATAAGTTATATATATTATTCCAAAAATATTTAAGAATAGAATCTATAGAAAATTTAATTTAGTTTCCAAACTACTAGGTTTTTTTTTAAAAAATATTTGGTGAAAATTTGAAATTTCAATGCAGTGGTACTTAAATTTCAGGGAAAAAATAAGAAGTAGGTGTTTGTCTGACCACCCTAACCACAATAAAATGAAAATATTTTTTTATAAGATTTTAGATATAAGTAGAGGACTCATACCCCGATGTGATGCATATTTTTTTGTAATTTCTTTCAAAGTAAATAATTAATTATAATTTTTTTATTACAACTTTTTAAAAAATATAAAAACTCGTATGTCTGACCACCTTAACTTGGTCAAAACTTCATGAATTCAATTTTTTATTTTTTTAATCCTATAGTATGTGAAGCATAGAATGTGACACATGTTTTGGATTAAAAAAATGTGATACCCTTTGAAAGCTATAGATGTTTTTTAATTAGCCTATCAATCAGGACTTTAGTCATAATTTGAATAGAAAATGAATAATAATTACTTATTAAATTCAAAGTAAAGCATAATTTATGTTGGTGGAAATATGAGAATCTATTTTAAAAACCCTTTTTGTTTCATCAATTTTGGGTAAAAAAATAGTCGTCAGCCACATACCCATCATATTGCCACGTTTTGGCCCATCATGATCCTGCACATACCCCTTTGGAAGGGTAATATGAATGAAGCAAAGAAAATACCTTTAGTTTCTTTGGATTATATGTCATTTAAAAAAATCAAAATTGGAGTGGGTCTATGGGATATTTCTATGTGTAACTTGCCCTTTGGAGAGAAACTTATTTGGAAAATGTATACCAAGCTAGAATCAAAATGGTGTTTCTTGATGAGGGAAAAATATTTAGAAAGTCAAAATCTAGCTAGCATATTCACAGTGTTGAATCCTCTTGAAGGGTCTGCCATGTGGAACTTTATGATTTCATGCATGAAAGCGGTTACATCATTTATTTCCTTAGAAGTAAATAGAGGAGATGAAGTCAAATTTTGGGAAGATTCCTGGAATGGCCACCCTCCATTGAGAGAATGTCAAGATATGTAATCAGCTATCCCAGTCTTGTCTCAGGCTTGGGGAACAAGATTAATAGATTATTTCAATTCAATTGAAGCCTTGTTAGGAAGGGTGTGTTGGAAGGATTTTTCTTGCATGCAAATATCAAAGGAATAAAAGGATCTTATGCTTCAGGTATTGGGAAGTACACTAGTTTTTTGTCATGAAAAGTTGATCATATAATATGAGCCCTAGCTAAGAATGGTTGTTAGTCAATAAAATATGGTTATAAGGAAATTATTAATAGGGGGAGTTAATTCAATCCCAAAGGGATTTTTCATTTTGCTAGAACAGTGTGGTCCTTCCCAAAGTGGGCAACTTTGCATGGTTAGTGTTGAAAAAGAGAGTTCTCACAAGTGATTGACTAGTTAGACTAGGAATTGCAGAAACCTTTTAGTTGTGTCTTATGCAATGAAACTATTGAAGATTTTGATAATTTATTCTTGAAATTCTCATTCGCTCAATCTTCCTGGGTATTTGTTTTGCAGAAAATGAAATTTTATACTCTTCCAATCTCAGTATGGGACCTTTTCTCTTCTTGGCCTGTGCTATTCAAGTCTTCATTTTTGCATGCATTTGGAAAGTCGTCTCAACATTAGTGATATGGTTTATTTGGTGGGAGAGGAACAAACATATTTTTAGAAAAACCACTACTTTCATTGACTCTGTTCAAGAAATTATTAAAAAGATAATCACAGAAAATGACTGGGTTCAAGATAACGAAAATAGTGTCTCGGTATTTTCATCTTGGGATAACAAGATTCTAGATAATCACAGAAGTTGTCAATGCCTGGGTTCAAGATAACGAAAAAATTTTCTTGGTATTTTCATCTTGGGATAACAATATTCTAAAGTGTTGGCAGGGTATAAAGTTTCCTTTTAAAGGTAGTCTAAAGCAACCTTATAAGGCAGAAGTGGATAGAAGAAATATTAAATGGTCTCTACTAATGGAAGATTTCTATAAGCTAAGTTTTGTTGGCGATTCTAGAGGAAATATAGGTTCTTCAAGGGCAGGTGTTTGTATCAAGGATGCAAGGGGAGTAGTAAAGGTAGCCCGATCAATAAGTTTACCTCCAAGAACAAACAATATGGTAGAATTGATGGATCTCATTTATGGTCAGCATCTTGCAAGACAACTTATAATTAATGCAATCCATATAGAAGGTGACTCTTTGATAGTGGTGAATTCATGGAAAGAAAGAGAATGTTTTAACTAGCATATGAAATATGTTTTACAAAATTCTTGGAAAATCTTGGATGAATTTGAATTATATCAGATCTCACATACGTATTAGGAGGGCAATATTCTTGCAGATTGCTTAGCTAATATGGGGTGTGATAAGAAGGAAGTTCTCACCATGGAAAATGATAATAATATTCAATATTTTCTAGATTTAGGAGATTTAATTGATAGATAATGTATTTTATAATTTCATTTCAGCAACCTTAACTGTCTAGGAGTTAAAAGTGTTACAGACAAAGCATTTCTGGCATGGGAAATTTTACAAAGGGTTTGTTTTCATGACATCTGACAAAGTACAACCTCATTCTGAGGAATGATTATTACTCTAAAGCAAGGGATAATTCTCATAATACAATTTTCGGCCTTTATCTGCACAAATTTAAACTTAGAAAGGACTTAGTAAGTATAACTTGTTGATAATTGAAGTGGTAGTGTTATCTTATTTACTTAGAATTCAGAGAATCTTTTAAGGTGTTTTCGAAGATTGTTTACAAGATGAGCTAATAGAAATGTCACTTCATTCGAAGTGCATTGGTACTAGGAGGCTCATGGCTCATGTGAACAACAAAATTTCATATTAGAAGCAAATTGGGAAAGGACTATCTCAATTGAGTGAAGATGATCTCATTTATTTGCTAACCCTTGTTGGATTTTTTGTAGGTGATCGCTAGTACATAACACCATTTCTAATGATGAACTTGATACTCTTAGCGATAGATGTTCACTTTCTAGATTTAGTGGCATACGTCACTAAATTCATGATGATATCAGCTGGATGGTCTCATCTCTCTTCAAGCATGAGAAGGGCTTTATATCTTCCTCAATTTTTATTTACATTTCACCACACTTTTAACCACATTAGATGATAGATTTCAAGGTATTGGGAATGCAAATTCAGTCTTCATCAAAAGAAGAAGGGGAATTCAAGGTCTGCAAAACTTGTAGTAAAAGAACAATGGAGTATTTTCCCCACAATCATCAAGTCTCTATTTTGATTGCTGACTAGGAATTACCTTTCTCTTATACAATTGGGGACTCTAAATTTGTGCAAGTATTTAAATCTCATTGCTATTAGTATAGAAAGAGTGTCATAAGAATCATTGGAGAAGAGATTCTTTATACCCAGGCTCAACAAGCCATCATTCCCTCTTAATTGGTCTCCATGTTTTTATCTAATGCTTATGATCTGCTTCAGTCTTTACCTGAGCTTCAATTAATTGCTACCAAAGTGGTAAAGGAGGTTTTTCTAGAAGATAATAAATTGTATAAAGGTGTGCAAGCTTATGACTTTTGGAAAGGCTAGGGAAGAGTGGGAAAACTCTTCCCCAGTCATTTTCTTCTCAATGGGAATGCATATGTTTTTGTACTTGACAACATTAAGAATACATTAGAAATGCGGAGTTGACGCTATTTGTAGTTAGCACTGGAAAGACATAGGGTGGTAGTTGGTGGGGATTTGGTAGATGCTATTAGGAGAAAAACCAATGCAATACTCAATATGCTTGAGTATGTTCATGCCAAACTAGTTATTATGCCCGCTCCTTAGTTTTTTCTGCATACATACCTATTTTGAGTGGCTTCTTTGAAGAGTTCTATAGATCGTGGAAGTTCTTCTACTCCTCTACTTAATTAAGAGGTCCCTAAACTTAACATTCATTTGCAAACAAATGAATCAAGGGCCAAAGTCAAGAGAATGAAGAGAATCAAGTAGAAAATGAAATTGAGAAAATGGAAGAATAAGTGAGTTTTTACTTTGTAAAGGGTTGCTTCAGAAACAACTTATGTATATAAATGTAGTGTCTCTAAGTTAGGGGTAGTTTATTTCACATAGTTGCTTTTAGTATATAATATATATGGGATTATAGAAAATATTTTCAATCAGTGGAAGTATAGAAAATCTAAGGGGGCTTTTGTAATTTTGTTTGTAGAAAATTGGCATGGTATCAGACTTGATTATCAAGAACCATAGGAAATCCTTTCTGTAATTTATTATTATATATTAATATATATTATCTTTATTCCTTTCAGCAAAAAAAAATCATTATCTACCATTTTTAGCAGCAATCAAGATCCTAACATCATGTCCAATTTTATGTGTGTTAGTGTTATCTTGTGAAGGCTAATATGGATTGTTGATCCTAAACAAATCAAGCATTTCAAGTATCCAAATCAATCAAGAAAAGATATATGAAGTTCCTTTAGAGAGATAAGTTTGACTTCAATCCTCTAAGGGAAGCCATTGAGGGGTGGTGAGTTGTAGAAAGCATTGCTCATTCATTATTTCCTTCCCTTTTTTGTTATATTTATATCAATGTTTAATTACCAATTGGGGTTTCACTAAGGAAAACCCCTATACAAAAAAATTTGTTTTCCTTTTTCTATATGTTTAAATTACAGGTTGAAGAAGGATTGAAGATATCTTGAAGGAGCAATTTTGCATTATTGCACAAGTTGCCATCATTATTATCAAGCCATGAAATCTAGGTTGCAAAATTTATTTTTGACTTTCCAACAATGGGGCTTATGTCAAACAGTAGCAAAGATCCAACATAAAATGATTTAGAAAGCCCTAAGTAATACCCATTCTCCCATGGGAGAATTAGTCCCTTAATAGACCACAAAATGGCTTTTGGTGATAGGTACATACCATTAAACCCTTCTCACATCTTCCTACAAGCTATCATTTCCATTTCTGTACAGTTTGAAATCTACATTTTATATATTATGTCTTGTTGTTCATTTAGTTGGAGTGCTTCAAATTATTTCAATTTAATTTCAGATCTTTCATATTGTCCTAAGGACTAAGATCCATGTCTGATTGACTCACTATAGAGGTTGAATGTCAATCCTTATACCTTGCGATATGTTTCCTAGTGAAATACCTAGGGAAAGATTCCTATTGAGATTCTTGAGTTTTATGAACACAAATAAAACTTTGGGGATCCCTTTCCCCATATTTCAGGTAACTATAAGGAACTTCACATCTTATCCACAAAACATAAAACATAAAGGAAATTAACCACAATTTGAAATCATTCAAGAGAGAGTTTGCATATAAATTCTTTGTTAAATTCCATGCATAAATTTTATCATAATTTAAAATAACAAAAAATAAATTTTAGTGATGTTTTGTTAGTATTTGTACCCTCTTCTCAAGGTCCAATTTTAGCATAGGGAAAGTCTTCATTTAATTGAAAAAGTTTAAGTCCTTTTCAAATATTCATATTGGTAGTATTCTACCACCATGGCAATCTAGTAGGCCATATTTTATTCAAGATTTTTTCAAAATACTAACATCCCTTTTCTATGTTTCTAATTTTTGCATCTAGGTTTATCCTATGTATATAAAATGTACCTTAAAAAAATTCAATCATGAGGCATGTATGGTAGTAGATTCATGGAAATTCTCTCAAAGATGAGGTTGCTATAGAATTTATCATGCTCTTTGATCTTCCACCAATTCATTTTTCTTGTTAAACTTCTCTAATTCTACACTTATTTTCACTTTCTCTTCCCTCATTATGTTTCATATTCCTTCTCTATTGCTTACATTTCCACCATGCCTACGAAATACCACTTTTTCAAAATCACAAAATTATCCTAAATCCCTTCTTCCTACACATGATTCCTTGGTTATTTTATAAATACATGATGAAATAGGACAGAGAGGACACCATTCCTAAATAATGGCATGGAAAAAACACCCTTTTGCTTTGTCTTTTTCTATGGCATTTGTTCTATTCAAAATTTTGTATTTTTCAAAATGATGGTTGGTAAGTGCTTTAGCCATTTTAGTTTTCTTTATTTTTGTATTTTGTTTATATTTTCATTTTGGGAAAGGAAGATTATCTACATGGATGATGTGACAATATTTAAGTCAATTTAAACTTGAATTGAGTCATCATAAAAAATAAATCTAAAATATAATCTCTATATATTCATAGAATCAAGAAAAACACTACAATGAGGGAATAAAAATATATTTATATCACACTAATGGGTTATTTATATAGGTCATTCTTAATGTGCATGATATTCTATGGGCAACTTGAATTCTATGAGCCTCTTAAATTATAATCAATCATTTCAAACTATCAATTAAATAATTAAAATAGAATAATAGTTCAATTATGTGATTTAATAAATTTTAAAAAAGAATGACTAATGAAAGTAAAATGAATTCTTAAAGGTGATGAACTCTTAGACATAAATTTTGATTAAAATATATCATTATTATTGAAGCAAACTATTATAACAATAAAACATAATCAAAATAATTAAAACACCCAACTAAAAGTTCTTATCTCTAATACATATTCAATAATTGAACATTACTTGTGCTTTTTATTCAATCCAAATAGCCTCTTGATTGAGTAAGAATGACTAAAAGAATCTTTATTATATATATCCCTGTGGATGCTAAAATCTGCAAAATGTGGTTAGAAATCTAACAATAAAATCTGCAGAATCGTTAGTATTTCAACAACAAATTAAAATATTTAACATCCTTATGAAATAATACATCATGTTCAAAATGCAAACAAATGACAAAAGATCTAAAGCAAAAGCATAAGAAAACATGATGCAAACTATCTCATATTGGATTGGTGTTACATGTGCTAGTGACCCTTTCCCAATCCTTGATCAAAGCTTAAGATGAAAATGCTATGAAGATGGTGGAGTGATGATGAACAAGATCAAATCTCAAATGAAGAGAGTAACCTTGCATAAAATTGTGGAGGATCTTGATAAGAGATGAAACCTCTATTTTATAGATTTTCAAAATGCTAAGTGTTGAAGAGAGACCAATGTGGGACTAAGATTGGACAAATGAAAGGACACTTGT
Source organism: Sequoia sempervirens (assembly GCA_007258455.2). Classification (NCBI taxonomy): domain Eukaryota; kingdom Viridiplantae; phylum Streptophyta; class Pinopsida; order Cupressales; family Cupressaceae; genus Sequoia; species Sequoia sempervirens. The sequence goes on along the minus strand of VDFB02002141.1, from coordinate 17,398 downwards.
CAAGTGATGATTGGTTGATGTATAAAAGCAAGATTTAAATATTTGCGAGAGGGAGCAGAATTTGAATTTGAATTTGAGGCAATGAATGCTGGAGCTCGATTTGAAGGTGACATGTAAGAGAGACATGTAAGGCCTGCTATAAATGCCTGCTTTGGTGTACATGTCCACTTGGGGGGAGATTCAAACTTGGAGAATATTCTCCCTTTATGCCAAGTTGAAAATAAAGATTTTGATAAATCAAATAAATGCAATTTCATGTGCAAGTGGCCAAATCTAGAGAATGCAAGTGGGTGATATTAGCATTAGATCAGGATTAATTAGCTAGGATGATGATTAGGCTGATTTGACCACTTTAACTTGATTTAGGGATTTAAATCAAATCAAAGGGAGATGAATAATGCTCTGAGATTTAATTAAATAAATGATTGATTTATTTAATCAAAGAGATGATGATAGGATCAAGTTTGATTTATTTGATTTTAAGTTGATGAATTTACCTTGATGAATGGATGAGTGTGATTTTGATCAAATGCATAATGCTAATTTTGTGTGTCTACATTTTGCCCCTCTTTGAAGCAATGTACTTGTTGCGTTGGTTCAAAGAATAAACTTGCCCCGATCGAAATTAAAAAACTTCATGATTTTTCGGATGTGCTAGGGGAAAGAAGTACACTGGTGCATTGCCCACTCGAGAGATCGAGCGAAAAGATTCGATTTGAGGGTCGATCTTATAAAGAGGTTCAAAATGGATGGACGATGATGCAATGAGATGATTTCAAGATGTGCTTAGAATAATGCATCTTTATATTATCCTAAACAACTTAAATGATGATATGATATGAGATGGATGAGATTGATGATGTGAATGATGTGATATGTTGTGATTATGCAATGGATGATTTATGAAATGCTTAGACTAATGAGATCTATATTATGATGATGATTAGCAATGCATGTGAAATGATCGATGTTTCCTATGATGTATGATATGAATGATATGTGGTATGCTAATCTAGCTTGTAGATTATGATGGATGCATGATGGATGCATCAAGGTAGTTATGTTAGCAATGTAAATGAGATGATGACAAAGAGGATCACCAACATTATGAGAGATGATGATGAGAAATGATGATGAGAAATGAATGATGATAAATGATGATGATAGATGGATGATTTGCTTATCAAGGATTGGGATTTCAAGAGGTCACTTCATTTTATTTTGATAACACGCTCTGCCAATCGATGCATCAAGGTATATAAAGGACTAAGATGCTGCCAGGTAATTTAGTGTGATGGATCTTGACTCCGCATTGCAAATAGATACAGGAGTATTCTTGTTCACACTTGACATACATAAACCTTGCTAGGATGCACTTAGAAGTTTCAAACATCTCAGACCAAAACATGGAAAGGTATAACTTATCAATGCAATAGTCAACATTATCCGAACATCCTCCATACATATCTAACAGCATTCACAAGATTTTTATTAAGAACGTCTAACAGCGCCACAGCATAAAAAGAATACCGATCGTTGCCCCATTCCTATCTCTAACCTCGCTTTCGATATCATTGAGAGGTCCTCAGAGTTAAATAAGATAAATCAAAAGAAAAGATCAAGCAATACGAAAACAAGCCAATGTTCTTCATACCTCTAGCCAAAGGGATTTGTTTTGATAGGATAAGAATCCAAGGTGATATCCATAAATGATGCCCATTGTCAGAACGATATATCCTAGGACATGCATTGTACAGGATGATGATGGTTTTGATAAGTTGATTGATAGGCTATTGATATAAGGTCGACTGACATGTTTGCGACTGTTCAAGAGTTTGATTTTATTTTTGAGGTTTGTTGTTTGCTTTTGATTTCACAATTGAAGCTTCTGATTTTTATGATCACATGACACTGCCATGCTGCCAAAGGATGCCGAAGGTGATGATCAATTTATTATGATGATTGATTATTTCAAGTGAAAACGAAAACGGACCGGTGGATTTTTCAAATATTTGGATGTTTTGACGCTTCAAAATATTTTGTATATATTTTGGATTTTGATGTTTTTCTCATGTTTTGGATTTTGGTTTTTTTCAAATGTTTTTGGATTTTGATGCTTTTCGAATGTTTTTGGATTTTGATGCTTTTCGAATGTTTTTGGATTTTGATGTTTTTTGAATGTTTTGGATTTTGATGCTTTTCGAATGTTTTTGGATTTTGATGCTTTTCGAATGTTTTTGGATTTTGATGTTTTTTGAATGTTTTAGATTTTGATGTCTCGGGGGCTAATCAGAGATGAGCCTTGCCTACATTTAAGCTCAGAGACGACGTAGTTCGGATTTCAATGTTTTTGATGTTTTATGCTTTTTGAGTGTTTTTTGGATTTTTGATATGTTTTGGATGTTTTTGGATTTTTTGCATGATTTTGAAAATTTGGATATGGATGTGTGATGATATCAATGCTTTGTTTGGGATTTTGTTGAAAACCAAGCTAAGGTGGATTGATCAGATCGATGGATTGATGATGATGATAACATTGTTGAGGATACACAACAATGCAATGATAGTGTTATGCAACACAAGGATTTGATGGGATTGATGATGATAACAATGGTTAGGATACACAACAATGCAAGGACTGGATTGATCAGAATTGATAATGATAACATTGTCGAGGATACACGACAATGCAAGGATAGTGTTAAGCAACACAAGGATATCCCGAGATGATGATTTTTTGATTGGATTTGATTGATCATGTTTGATGAAGCTTGGATTCAAACAAAAGATGTTTGGATGATTTGATGTGATGTTTGACGTGTAGCTTAGATGCAACTGATATCAATTGTTTGGATTGATGTTCGATTGAAGATGAAATTTGATAAGGACATGTTTTCGTCAAAATATGCCATGGGCTAATGATTTCGATTTTTGCTCAACAGTGGTTTCAACCAATTTTGTTTCATGTTTACCAATGTTCGGATTGCCACATGAGTTGGAGGTTATAGATCAAGATTCATTCTTGAAGCAAGATGTAAATATTTGCCCCCAGTGTCTAGCAATGTATGGAGTGTGATGGATGAATGCTTGGATAGGTGTATGGATGGATGGATACGCAAAGGATGCCAAGGATTATCTTGCGATAAGATAAGGTGTTCAGATAAAGAATGCTCATAATTCTTCATGGCTCATATAATGCTGCATAGGATAGGATTAATGAAAATGCCCATGTCAAGATGTTTACCGTATGCAAAAGTGTGCCCCAAAATTTCATCAATATCAAGATAACTTGGATGATGGATGTAGATGGATGAAAATGGATTGGATCAATGGTTTATGGATGGATGGATTTATCATGGATAAGATGGATGGAATGCTCGATTTATTATGGATGGGATGAGATGCTTTCATCTAAACTGGCGCACGTAGATGCTTGATTCCACACATGACGCCTGTTTGCCAGGTTTTCATCATGGTCTTGCCCAAAAGCGCCTACGCCATATAGGATAATTTTTATCTTACTGTTTCAATCCTTTTCAATTTTTGGATTTTCATGATTTTGATTTTTTTCAGTATTTTCTCAAAGACTATGCTGAAATCCACCGTGGTGTTGAATGATGCCTCTCGCTTATGATCGCCATCAACATATCCCGCTTAGCTAGTAAGCCGCTTGCCAAGATATCGCAGAATTTGAATGTAGCTTTGGGATTTTTGATTCACTTCGGCCGAGCATCGAGTTTAACTCACTGCGGTACACGCGACAAAAGTTCCTTTGAATCCTTAGTGAAGGTTCGCTGCCAATACATGGTCAATGAATTGGATATTATGCATGGAGGCATGGATGGAGTGTGGTTTAGGATAAGAGATGGATTGGTTGACAGCTGAACATTTGACTCTCCAAACTTGGGAAGATGAGCAATGATGGGTGGGTGGATATGGAAGTGCGTGGAATTAGGACCAAAACTCTTGATACACTTTGTACTGCTGCTTGAAAGCTTGTTGCCTTCTTTGTGGACATCTTTGATGGATACCTCTCCCTCTTTTATTTTGCCCCATAGTTTCTTTGACTGATGGAGTTTGATAGGGATGATCTTTCTTTGTATGCTTTGGTATCCATATGTATTTGATTTGTCCTTCAAGCTTGGCTTCTTTTGCTTTGATAACGTTCTTTATACTTTGTTTTAACACTTTCCTTTGGTGTTGGTCCCAATTCGTGGATGGGATGATAGGTGGATGAAGATTCATGGCGTGGCTGGTTGTAGTATTGGCAATGGTTTCACCATAAGGATTCTTCGTGCTCCCTATGTTGACGTTTGCTTGAGACAAAGTTGCCCCCAGTATGGTGATAGTATCACCTTTATTCATTGATTTTGCTTGTTTTGAGATATCTTTTTCAGTAAACATGCTCTAACAAATGACCACTGTAGATGACATTGTTTCAATTTGCCGCTTTGCTAACTCTGGATGTTCTATCTGACTTGTTTCCTTCAGCGGATAATGATGGATATCTTTATTCATGATGTCCTCAACTAATTTGGGGCATATCGATCCCTCGATGTTGACAACTTGTTCGATTTGTGGAGTTAAGAATCAGCTTCTTTAGCAATAATGTCAAGAATAAAGGGATCCTGTTCTGAATAACGATCATCTATGTTTCCATCCAAAGAAAGCATCTCATGGGTAGATGGAGGAGTATGGATATGATCATCTTGCATAGATAGGAGAGTGTCCATTAGATTATTGTAGTATCTTGAAGATACAAATTCTTGATCTTGATTAATCTCGGAGTTGCTTTTGACATGCTTTGGATCAAGTTCTTGCCATGGGGCAGCTTCAAAGGATAGATTTCTTACAAAGGACTTTTGGATGTCGACCTTAGGCATGGTCAAGTTCAAGGTTCCTTCAGCATCTGTAACCATAAGGTCAAAGGGGATCAACATGTTTTGAAAATGACCATTGCTAGACCTTAGTGAAAGATTTTGATCATGCTTTGGAATAAATTCTTGAGATATGTCCTCTAACTCATAAGGCGATGTAGAGACATTTTCAATATGATCATTGGTCAACGGATCATGCATTATGTCAATTGGATCAAATAGTCCTAACACTCCTTGAAATAGATCACTAAAGAGTGGCTCTTGATGTATGGTGATTTGATCATCAGATTGTGTAGATACATCCTCAATGTGCTCCTGGATGGAGAGGTTTTGATCATTGTTTTCGACAATTGCAGTGGAAAGATTGTGAATGTCTTCGACCATAGAGTCAAGTGATGTTGATATTCTTGAATTGGTTCATTGTCAAGTTTTGTTGGTGGATTTTAATCATGATTCAAAAGTGACTCTTGACATATGTTATTTTGATCATTGGATGAAGTAAACGGTGCTCATGGATGGATTGATCTTGATCCTTTAAGTTTTCAACAAAGCTACATCTTTCGTTTGTGCCTCTGCTGGTTGCAGCTTTGAGAGGCTTGGGCAACTTGAGAGGATTGTTTCACTTGTTGAGCTTGTGTTGCTTGTTGCATGGCTAGATATTGTTGGAATCCCTTTTGAAAAGCAGCTTGTAATGTCACATTGTATTGGTTTGATGTGGTGGAAGTTGGTGGTGGTGGGGGTGGTGGTGGATTTAGAATCATGTTGGATGTAGTGACAAGTTTTTGAGATACACTCGGAGCGATCATGGTAGTGAGGGGTTGAGATGTGATGGGTGTGATAGTGGTTTTTGGAATGATTGAAGGGATAGTGATGGTTGGAATGACTGAGGTGATAGGTCCTTGGGAGACCGTATTTTGATTTGGGATCAATGTTGTTGTTCGATTGGATACCATCTGTTGGTGCGATGTTAATGGTATATTCGAGGGATTTGACGTGATGGTTTGATTGACGTTAGTTGGATTGATTTGGGTGGATTGATTGGTGCTAGGTAAAGGGGGAAGCCCTAAACCAATGAATGATGTTGATATGGGTAATGGTGGTGGAGATGTCTCTTTGCGTAATGATTCAATTATTTTGGAAAGTGCAGCAATTTGATCTAGCCAATTTTGTTTTTGATTTTGATCTTGACTCCCTTGATATAGTTGGTTAGGCTCTTGTTTAAGCAAATTCGGGATGCCTACTTGCGGTTTTTGAATGGGATTATGGAAAAATTGACTTTGGATAATGTTCTGATTTGGGATGATGTTCAGATTTGGCATGATAGGATGAACATTGTTGGTATTGGGAATCATTTTTCCAAATTTTTCTGAGTTAGGATTCATGTTTCAAAAACTTGCACTTGGTACATCCACATTTGGTTTGTAGGGATTTGGTGGAATGATGTTGCTCGTTTGAAGACTCATGTATTGATTGTTTGGAGGATAGACTTGTAAGTTTGGTTTTTGATTTAAATCTATCATGGGGAGATGTGTTCCAAAATTTAGATTGGGCATACTCACATTCGTTGTGCTATTGATATTCGTAGGAGATAGTGATCCTATGTATGGATGTGAGTTTCCATAATCCCATGATTTCGTGAGGCTTGGATAGTTTGGTTGGTTTGGACTGCTCATGATGTATGAATCTAGTTTATATTCCTTGTTCTTCTTGTGTTTTGACCTTGTTACAAAAGTGACCTGTAAGGTTCTTAGGACAATTGATGAGATGGAGGATGAAATGTGTAAATGATATGAGTGATGAACGTTTAGGAACTTTGAATCAATGCTAGACTTAGGGATTTTGATTTTGATTGTTTGATGTGGATGATGAACTTGTAAACCCTAAGATGTTGGATGTGATTTTAGGATGAACTTGTTCAAAGGATGGTTGATAATTTAACTAAGTGTGCGTGGAAGGATTCATCCAAATACACCTAACTAAACAAAGTGAATTTTGATGATGATTTAAGGATGTACCCAAGTCTAGAATGACGTTTTCAAAAGCTCTAAAGTTGTTTTGGATGGATGAATTTTGATGAGTGTGTGAGATGGATGAAGTGTTTGATTTTGATCCTAAGAGACTTAGAAAGACTTTGTTTACTAGGCCAAGGTATTGAAGAACACACTTTTCTCTAAGAGCAATCAAAAGACCAATATGACCAAGAGATATCAAGCACATGTGTGGGTCCAATTTGTTATCTTTGCTTAATGGATTTATTTTACCAAAAATACTTCTTTGATTAAAGTTTCAAACTAAGATGTCCAATGTCTTAATTTCTTTAAACCCCACAAGATATTTTATGTGGAAATTCAATGAACTTAAGGCAAGGGTTTTCCTATTGTTTACTCAAGAGAAAAATTGAGGTATAATCCAATTCTTAGAAACCTCTAAGGATGTAAATCCCAAGGGAAAGCAGTAACATATGGATTGAGTCAATTGTATTTTCTTCAAAAGGGTTTGAAATTTGGATGATGATGTTAGTGTTTGTTTCAAATGTTTTCAACAAAACAACCGTGTTTTCAAAATGAATAACTACAAAGCCCTATGGATGTATGACAATATTTGTTGGATTCCCACTTGGAAAAGTCTAGCTATGCTTTATCTCTAGCCGGATGGTTAGATGCTTGACTCCAGCTCCCCTCCATGGCCATTAACGCCAATCGGGGTAGCCAAGCATCAACACCCATGAAACTCCCATGGCATGCTTTCCTTTCCATCTCTACTAGAAGACCGTAAGTGTGGGTGCTTCGAATCCACTCTTGCACCAACAATAGATTAAGGATTTTGGCAAATTCTAGCAATACTGGGTTCTAGTAAGGACTTTCCGTTCGTGGAGATTGACCCATATGGCAAGAGTCCCCTTCGATCCATTCTTGGATGCAACCGCGTGATTGGCGCTTAACCAAACCTCATTTATATCCTAGCTGGAAATACTCTTAGCTTTTAGAGTGTTTCAGTTGAGTCGTCCCTTGGGTGAGTACTTTTCCCCCAAGGCAGGCCTCTAAGATAAACAAAAGCGAGCAAAGACACAATCCGTAACCGATCGATCTTTGATGGCACAAAGAAAGAGAATGTACGCAAAAATGCCCCTACTCACACTCGCACAAGATGTTCAATTTTTAAGCCCAAAATGAAGTGTTTCTAAAGCAATAAAATGTATTTTGAGTGTTTCTCTTGCACCCTAGGATCGCAGACTAGCAAGGGAGAGGCACTCAAAAGACAAAATCACACAAATCAAGCACTTGTTCGTTTTATACCCTTGAAATTGTGAGTTCGTTTTAAGCACAAAATGAAGTGTGAGTTTTGATTGTTCAATTCTTAACCTCAAACAAAATCTAGTGAGTTGGTCCTAAGATTCATTTTAAGCCCTTTGCAATGAAAATCAAATTGTTCGTTTTAGACCCAAATGAAAATTAGTGTTCTAAAACGAAATATAAACAACTTCATGAAGTAGTGTTGATCAAACACTTAAAGTGTTAAAAAACACATTGTGTTTTCAAAAAAAATCATCCTCCTTTCGTCTTCGTTTGCTAGCCTCCTCCTTGTTGACTTTTCGCTTTTTCTTGTACCTTTTCGCCTTCGCTTTTCCTTCGTTTGTACCTTCGTTGTTCGTTTGTACCTTTTCCTTGGTTTTCCTATTTAAACAAAAAGGCAAGCATGTGAGGATCAAAATATTAAGTTAAGTTTATTTTAATCATTGATTTTAACTAAAAGAACGAAAAAAAGATTCAATGATTTTGGATTAATAAATGACAAAGATTAATGCAATCCAATATTAGACTTCACTCAAGAATGATTTTCAACTGATAAAGACTCAATGATTTTAGACTGACAAATGGATTACCATCTTTCCTCAATATTAAAGTCTTTGGGTAAAAAAAAATTTTGGTCAAAAACCAATGTAAACAAATAATTTGTGTACTGATTAAATATAGATAAGCAAAGATTTTGGTCCTTTTGTCATGATGACACCTTGATCTTCTTTGACTAAACCTACAAAATAGCCATAAATGAGTTAGAACATCAATGTTAATAATAGGAAGACTTTCCCATTCAGCGTAGCCAATCCTAAGGAAAGTGTTAAACTGTATTTAAGAGACATCTCCAATGATTTAAAAGCGTTCAATTAAAAAAAAAAAGCCACCACCAGTGTATATAAAATTAAAAAAAGAAGACAAAGGCTTTCAAAGTGATGCAGTTGGGAAGTATAAGACTGTATTCAACAATCCTAGCATCGACTTATTCCCTTTAGTCAAGTGAATGCACAATTTCAGCCACTGATCTCTTAAGCTAATCTTTGTGGTCGTTAGGATAGGGTGATGTATATTGACCTTCCTACATGCTAAAAGCTTTTAATGGGCATTGGGTGAGGCACATGGGATTTTAAGCTACTAGCTTAGAGAAGTTATGAGAGATGGCTTGTACGACTCAGGCTCCCCACTATCTTCGTTGTCACAGCCAACAATCAGCTCTAGGTCATGGCCGACAGATTTGTCAAGTGGGATGTCATATAGTCTTCCATGGTAGATGTGCATGCATCCATTACTACGCCTACCCACTATTGTTACCCTTGATGATATCTACACCCACTATAATTAAGCAGCTACGGACCTTGCTTGGGGATAGATGATTAAACAAAGTGTTCTAGATAGTGTGGAGTATAGCTGGCAGTGTGCAGGTATTTTGTTGGTTCTTGTCACTGTCACAAGTAAATGTGAATGGACCATAAACCAAAAAATACCAGTAGTCACTATTGGATATTCATTTACTTGATCTCTGATTTGTTGCTCTTTCGTTGGAAACTGTAAACACCCCTTTCAAATAACATACTTTTGGCGCCTCTTGATGCATAGAGAAATTGAATCCCTGAAGGTCATCACAAGCTGAGTTCCACTAAGCATACTGAAACTTGCATTCACGTCCTCCACTGCCAACTCCATTGCTTCCTTTGCAATCTTTCCAAGAGCAGAATTTTCTGCAAACAGAGCAGCGACATTTACAATCTGTGGTCTCCTGCTAAGACTCGCATTCTGTGCAAAATACAGTATGCCTAAAGCATGCACTAGAAATAGGACAACCAAAGTATGCGCATTTTCAAGAGGACCGATAGCAGTGTTTTAGAAGCCACAGACAAACATTTGGATATTAAATGAGGAAGGAAAATTTGCATGTAGCTGCTCCCTTATTGTCTACGTGGATTTTGTATTTCCCACAATTTATGCTTATGGAAGGCTAGCATTTAGCTGTGTATGAATAAGAAATGGTTGCGTGGAGTTTTGCAAAGGCAGCGGCTACAGCCTGGTAAACATGCGAGCAACAGTAAAAAAGGCACGTGAACTATTTCAGAAAATGGCTCACAATAACCAGGTGCAACTACAGGGTATGTACAAAATGGATTTATTCAATAGGTGTTAGAAACTTTCAGAAAAATGCAGGTAGTGGGTGTAAAAGCCGAATTCCTCAACCCTTACTTAGAACGCAATGATGGCAGGAGCTGCATAAAAAGATTAAGGAGTGCAAAATAGACTGACAGATTGCTAATAGTTGGTAGGTGTAAAGGAAAATTCCCCAACCTTTTCCATGTCCTTCGAGAAAGTAAAAGCCATTGGAGGCCTACACAAGGTGTGCGAACTGCTTTATGGAAAAATGTGGCAGCATAGACAAGGCATGCGAATTGTTTGATAGGAAATGCGGTAGCATGGACAAGGCACGTGAACTATTGACAATCTGCCTCAAAGAAAAGAGACAAGGTATGTGAACTGTCTGACAGAATGGGGCCTGCATTTAAAACCTTTATTTTCTTTCCTTCCTGCGCACCAAAACTTCATCAGACTGATGCCGTGTTGAGATCTTTTCTAGTTGAAAACACAGGATGAAAATAGAGAACACAGAGTAAAGACTTTTAAGGCTGCGAACAAGGCATCACACACTGGGACATTCATTCAAGTCCATAAAACAGTGTATTCTCAAGGATAATACAGATCAAATATTAAGGCAAGCAGCGTTGCTTTAAATAGAAGAGAATATCCTAGCATGCTCAAATTTAGGAATAGCATAAATTAGTAGACATCAATCAAAATGAAGTAACATGAAATAGAAATGAAATGAATTAGTTGCATTCTAAAATAAGCCTTAGCTGAACGCAAAGTAGGATTTCTAATAGCATTCCTATTTAAATGAAGTAACATGAAATAGAAATGAAATGCATTAGTTGAAGCCCTCCTTCTAGCGCCATTTTGTGGATGCTAAAATCTGCAAAATGTGGTTAGAAATCTAACAATAAAATCTGCATAATCGTTAGTATTTCAACAACAAATTAAAATATTTAACATCCTTATGAAATAATACATCATGTTCAAAATGCAAACAAATGACAAAAGATCTAAAGCAAAAGCATAAGAAAACATGATGCAAACTATCTCATATTGGATTGGTGTTACATGTGCTAGTGACCCTTTCCCAATCCTTGATCAAAGCTTAAGATGAAAATGCTATGAAGATGGTGGAGTGATGATGAACAAGATCAAATCTCAAATGAAGAGAGTAACCTTGCATAAAATTGTGGAGGATCTTGATAAGAGATGAAGCCTCTATTTTATAGATTTTCAAAATGCTAAGTGTTGAAGAGAGACCAATGTGGGACTAAGATTGGACAAATGAAAGAAGGACACTTGTCAAGTGATGATTGGTTGATGTATGTGCAAGATTTGGGAAGAGTGCCCATGAGAGGGAGAATTTGAATTTGAATTTGAGCAATGAATGTTGAGTTTGACTTTGGAAGGGGACATGTAAGAGACATGTAAGGCCTCATAAATGCTCTGTTTGGTGTACATGTCCACTTGGGGGGAGATTCAAACTTGGAGAATATTCTCCCTTTATGCCAAGTTGAAAATAAAAATTTTGATAAATCAAATAAATGCAATTTCATGTGCAAGTGGCCAAATCTAGAGAATGCAAGTGGGTGATATTAGCATTAGATCAGGATTAATTAGCTAGGATGATGATTAGGCTGATTTGACCACTTTAACTTGATTTAGGGATTTAAATCAAATCAAAGGGAGATGAATGATGCTATGAGATTTAATTAAATAAATGATTGATTTATTTAATCAAAGAGATGATGATAGGATCAAGTTTGATTTATTTGATTTTAAGTTGATGAATTTACCCTGATGAATGGATGAGTGTGATTTTGATCAAATGCATAATGCTAATTTTGTGTGTCTACAATCCCTCATAATAGTATATTGGAATAATTAATGTTATTTGTCCATATCCAACTAGAGCTCCTCAGTTATCTTGCTTGTAGCCATGGATACCTGCACCCCCACCACCACCACCCATGCCTCCCCTCCACGCCCCCATCCCCACCGCCCTCCCCTACCTCACCCCCAACCCCTCCTCCCTATACTATGATGGACAAAAATATAAGGCCCAACATAATTTATGAAGGATAATTCCTTTTATTTTTTTTCTTTTCCTTTATTCTTATTTATATTTTCATTTTTGGAAAGGAAGATTTCCTATATGAAGGACGTGGCTATTTTACGTCAAATTTAATTTGAATTGAGTCATAATTAAAACACAATTTAAAATGTAAGCTCTATATATTCATATAATCATGAAAACACTACAATAAAGAAATAAAAATATATTTATTACCCTACTGTGTTATTTAAATAGGCTATTCTTAACCTACATGCTATTCTATGCCCCACTTATACTTTAATTATAAAATAAATTGCATTCAATCTTTTTAAACTATAAATTAGATAATTAAATTTAAATAATAATTCAATTATGTAATTTGATAAATTCTTTAAAAATATAATTAATGAAAGTTACAAATGACAAACTTCTACATATTAATCTTAATCAAATTATATCATTATTATGAAAATAAACTATTATAACAATAAAACATAGTTGAAATAATTTTCATACCCAACTAAAAGTTCTTATCTTAGTACATATCCAATAATTGAACATTTGTAGTTCATTTTTATTGAATCCAAATAACCACTTAACTAAGCAACAATGCCTAAAAGCAACTTTATTATATAATTCTTCTTGATAATATATCGGAATTATTTATGTACTTTGTCTATATCCAACTGCTCCTCAGTTACATGAACCAGTAGTAATGCCTCCTACACATAAATAATGTGATTTACTAAATTTCTAAAATCAATAGAATAAATAAAAATAAAAATAATTCTTAAAGATGATGAACTACTACACATTAGTCTAATTAAATTATATCATTATTATTGAAATAAACTATTATAACGATCAAACATAATCAAAATAATTACCGCACCCAACTAAAATTCTTATGTCTACTACATATTCAACAATTGAAATTTACTGGTGAATTTTTATTGAATCCAAATAGGTGAATTTTTATTGAATCCAAATAGCCACTTGACAGAGCAACAATGGCTGAAAGCACTCTATTATATAATTCCTTCTAAATAATATATTGGAATTATTCATGTTCAATGTCTATATTCAACTCAAGCTCCTCTATTACCAGGCCCGTAGGCACAATCACGGCATCCACCACCACCGCCTCCCCCTCCCCCTCGCCCTCCGCCTCCGCCTCCTCGGCACCCGCCTCCTCCGCCCCTTCCACCACCACCTCCCCCGGCCCCGCCCCTTCCACCATCACCTCCACCTCCACCTCTCACCACCGCAGTCTCAAGTAGGATCGACAAAAATATAATGCCCAACAGAATATAACATATTATCTTCGTACGAGATGCCATTTCTCATTCAAAACAATTCAAACATAAACAACCAGCTTTGAGAAGCTCAAGCCTGGCATTTCCTATTTATAGGTTTTTTTCTGCACGCTCTTCAAACCTAGAGAAAAATGGATCTTACCTGCTCAAGATTAACTTGTCTTTTTTATTACATGGAAAAACGTTTCAAGTGAGAAAGAGAGTTGGCGATGAACTATTTTGTTAGGTTTACTGGTTCTAGAAGATATTGACAATATACAATTTTTTATAAATTGGTTAACTAAAAGCTATTGAGGCATATGGAAAATTTATCGTCAGCAATTCTCGGTCAACAATTTACAGTCAGAAAATCCACCATCATGACAAATTCATCAGAAATAAAATTTACCACCAGTAATTCACAGCCGTGAAAATTTAATCGCATTAATATTTTTTAATATATAAAAATTTAATTTTCCATGACGATAAAATTTTATTTGAGATGAATTTGTCACGAAGATGAATTTTTCTATGATAAATTATTAATGATGAATTTCTCCTCTGTAAATTAATGCCCAATTTTTTTGGCATTGAAAACCATTTGGAAACTGGTATTATCCTCTTCCACCGTTTATTATTATTTTCCAAAGATGCATAATTACTGACTGTGAAAGGGAACGCGACTAACACAAACAAATCTCCCTAAATCATTATTGTATATGTGAATTTAATCCTTCCCATTTGGAACTCTACTATAATAACTACAACTAATCTTATTGTTTCAATCCAACTCACATCTTTATTAACTAATGAGACACGTAGACATGTGAAACACAAATTAGTTGTATTTAGGTACTTACATTTGAGAACCTACCCATTATCCATCCCTTTCACATTTTTTATTCCTTGAAAAATAACTTTATCTCTGAGTTAATTTATCTCTGAGTTAATTTACGTTAATTAAATGAATGCATGCATTTATCTATGAATTAATTTAGATTGATAAATGACAGAAATTATAAAAGTTTGTGAATTAAAATTATTTTTAGGAAATTAGATTAAAGAATAAGAAGTTTATTTTATTGAATAATACTGAAAATAAATATGTTTATGTTGTGTAGAATTTGATTTTCTTTTTCTTTTTTTTAAATGATAATAATATGTAAAATACATTTTTTTAGAAATTGATTTTTAACTTTGAGTCAATATTACATTACATGGATTTAATCTCTAATGTACAATCTTTATATAGTGCAAAGCAAACATCTTTAGTATAATTCATTATAACCATTTTTACTAGCAATAATGATTAACGATATTTAAAAATGCATTGGAGAGATTGTTGGGTTGCAAGAATTAAGTCCTCTTGAGTCAATTTCTTTAATTACTATTTTTTATGGCCTTAAAAGGGTATTATCAAACAATAAGCAAGAAATGTAGTGTCTCATATAAGAATTCTAATACAACTAGTATTCTTTGTAATGCTTCTTGAAGTGCTAAGATTTTCTATGCTTTGAGGAGATCAAATATTTTTCAAATACAAAGAATGAACAAAATTACTAAATGATCTCCTAATGGCTAGAGGAAAAGGAAAATAATCAATTAAATTAAATTTAGAAATTTTATTTCTTGGTTCAATCAATGATATAAAAGATTATCCCTATAAATTAGAATGATAATGGTGTGAAAATATAGATATTGAGGCAAAGAAGAGAATTTTAGATGTTTTTCCTAGTGACATAGAAAATATATTGAGGTGAGTCTAAATAGAGCAAGGTTAAGGTTGAATTTTTTAAAATGTTTGATAAAGGGATAAAATGGGGGAATATTAAGGATTTGGACAAGATAAAATAAATTTAGCACAATCATGTGCCAAATGCTGCTATGTAATTGTATTGATATAATCCTTGAAACGATGCATGTAGAAATAAATAAGAATTGGCATGGGCATGTAGAATTCACCCTTATAAAAGTATTTGACACCATTTCACTCTGGACATTAAATTATTTTTTTGAATGCTCATATGCTAGATTATTATCATCATTTTCTCAAGTAGCTTAGTGACCAATTTATACATGATTAACATACCCCATTTATTTTTTTGAAAAAAATAGATTTTGGATTTATGAATTTTAGTTTCATCTAAATGGAATTGATTTTCGTATGAATACATGGATCTTTTTTTTCATCATTTAAAACCTACCAATTATAAATATTTTATGTAATACTAGGTGTAGTAGTAATTTCTACACCATACCTACATTGAGGATTAGTAAAGCATGTATCAAATCTTGAACCTAATATAGTAACGACATCATTTATTGCATTATTATATCCTTTAACCCACTTGTTTTTTAATGAATCAAACACCTCAATGGTATCTCATACATTCTTAATAGTTTTTCGATTGCAATATACATTCCTCTAACTTGAGACACTGTAATTTCTAAATATCCATGCTCTCTAATGCATTTGATCCCTTATTTGGAATCTACATTTAAGCCAAGTAATAGAGCTTCATATTTAGTCACGTTGTTGGTGAATTCAACGTTTTTCCTAAAAGTGAACTTATAATTTCCCCCCTTTAGGGATACTGATACAACACTTGCATTGTTACCCTCTCTTGAAAATTCACCATAAAAATGCATGTTCCAAATATCATCATATCTTGGAGATTTATGGGGGGAACAAATTAGGATCATTTTTTTTCTCAAATTTATTATCATAAAATCTAACAAAATAAATAGGTTACAATTAAAAGTAGTGAATCTTATTATTTACTTTATTTAGATTCTCCACAATGTGAATAGTTTTGATTTCACTATGTAGTTAGATGTCTTCCACGTGCAATGATCTAGTAGCATTGGATAAATACATCTAAATGCTTCCAAAAATTAAAAAAAACCATTTTTAGGGAAACAACATACCCTACCTAGCTAAATAATCAACAATTATAATGTCCATTGATTTATTTTTATATCGTATGCAACAAGTTGCATTTCAAAATTATCAACTATTCCAAAAGCATTTACTTCCAAAGATTCATAGGAAGAAAAATCCATATGATTTTGAGACTAGTAAACCTATGTTTCTCTTGACTTCTAATGACATTTGATTGATGGATGCCCTCAAATATAAAATATAGTTATTTATTAGCTAGCTATTTATCAACAAATATATTTAGAATTTGTAAATTACCTATATTATATTTAATGACATGGTACCAAAGTATATCTCAAGTGCCTCTTATGTACCTACTTCATCTACACCTTTAGGAAAATTAGTTGATTCATTTGGATAATTAAAATTATTATGGGAAATGAGATATAGTAATACTTGATTTCTCTATATTTGGGGATAGATAGAAATTATCTAATTGGCACTTGAGCTTTCAACTAAATGAAAACATCAATCAAGATTTAATTGTTTATTATGCTAGCAAAGGAGTAGAAATTGGTATAGTCATAGAAATAGTGTTTGACATCCATTACCTAATAACTAGTACCAACTTGTTTAGTATTAGTTGTATTTCCCACCTCATTAGTCATCTTATGTTTCTCATTTGTTGTCTCATCAATTGATCTTTACTTGTAGTTTTTTTCTAGCATCCTTCATATTTTTTATATTTCTAGTTGTGTTACACCCCAATTGTGTAATTACTATTTACTATTACTTTGTAGGGTAAAATGTGAATGTAATGTAAATTCTAGAGATGAATAAATTGTGCTCATATCATGTTATCAATGTGAATGTTATCT